>CAUIUS010000145.1:0-47314 GCA_961210405.1 Drosophila mercatorum | reverse complement strand
AAATGTTTTGTTTAATAATTTCTGCGCGAATTAATGGATTTGAAATTTTCAGCTTATTTGCATTATATTTTATTGCATTTTTTCCAATTTTTAAAAATGTCAACCCATTCATTTACTGGCTTTGAGTGCAACTAACCTCAATTTAAATATTGGGGGAAATTTGGAGCCGGTATCCAAAATTTAACAAAAATCAAAATTAGATAAAATAAATATAAAGCTTACAAAAAAAATTGGGGACTTTAGCTATAAAGACGTGGGAGATATAATTTTATAACGAACATTCGATAGTGGTTTTAATCGATACCATTAAAACTAAAATAGTTATCGACTTTTTTTAACAAACTCGATCTTTTCGTGCTATTCACGGACCTACATAAAAAATTTCAAGTCTCTAGCTCTTATAGGTTCTGAGAACGACGCGTTCATACATACGGACAGACAGACGGACAGGCGGACGGACTTTATGGGGTCTGCCACGCCTCCTTCTGCCTGTTACATACATACGCCTTTCAACAAAAACATTATACCCTGATTTCCCATTTTCAATGGGTTCAGGGTATAAAAACAACACAAATACTCATCTGAGGCTGCACTGCAGCCGCCACACAGCCGCCCATAGCTGTGCCTGATCCGGTCCCTCGATGTCCACGACGCATGCAGGGATGCACAACGATGTCCAAGAAGATCGGCGACGCCATTAAAAAACATATACATTAGTATATATACACACGCTAATTTAACACTTACTTACCTTCACACAGCTGCCCTTGGCGGCGCCTTCTGACCAAGGGGCGTCCATAGATGTCCCCCGATGCGCTCCAGCGATGTCCAGCGATATCCTCAGATGTCCAGCGACGCCACAAAAACGAAAAAAAAGTACATATGTATAAATATATGTAGCTGCCAAACGACGAAATACTTACCCGAGTATTAATCTGCGCCAACCTGCTACAGAAGGCGCATCCAGATGTCCAGCGATGTCCACGGATGTCCAGGGCTGCGAATGACAAGGACTGGAACAGGTGTTTGCTTACATACCCGCATACACGAAAATTGTTAATTGTTAATTGTTAATTGTATATATATATGTTAATTTTGTATTATTTATTACTTATTGTTATATGTTAAGATTTATTTATTGTTCGTATTAAGATTAATTTTTTTGTTTATTCACTTTATTGTTATTGTTATTGGTTAAGTAACCTACCCCAACGTGGCTGCAGCTTAATTGGCGACATGCCAACTTAGCGGCCACGCCAATATCGATAAGATATCGACCACCAAGCCTGAGATGCCAGACCGGCACAAGTAACGAAGGCGCCAACAACACAATACGTTACGCGACTACAAAACCGAGAGAAGTTGCTCAAACCCTAAAGTAATCGGTCGGATTTAACATAATCTATACCCCAGCGCTCGAGGCCGGAGGTGGTGTTGCGCTGCGCCGCTCCTCCAACACATTTCAATCGCGAACACTGCATTCTACACCGAGACAGACTCTATTGAAATAAAATTAAAGTGAATAAATAAAAAAATCAATCAATATATATATTTTATATATATACTGGCGAACATATACTAATGACTGGATTTTTGTGATGCATAAAAGTAGACAACAACTATATGATGGCAGCCAACTATAATTCTGACGACTCCATGGAACTGCTACTTGGGATGAGCGAGCCCACTGGCCAGAGGAGCCGCCGACAATCAGCCGCAGCCGCAGTCAGGGCCGCCGTGTGGCGGCAGTGTTCTATACTCGGGTAGGTATATTGTCAGGTTATGTTTATATTATTTTTCTTCTTTCTTTTTAGTTGCTGGGCATCTGGAGGACTTCACTGGAGCATCTTGCGACCATATCGTAGTCGCCCCTTGGTCAGGGCAGGCACCGCCAGGAGTAGCTGTGTAAAGGTAAGTGTATGTATTATTAATGTGTGTTCGTATACTAATGTATATGAATTTCATTGGCGTCGTCGGTATTCGTGGTCATCGTTGGACGTCTTCATCATCATCGTTAGACATCTCTTGGACGACGCCGGTGCTCTATGGTGAGTTTTGGTACTGCCTGGGGCAGCTGTATGGCGGCTGCAGCGCAGATTCAGGTAAATGTGTTGTTTGTGTGATTTTTATACTATTTCACGTAGTGATATAGTATATTGGGTTTGTGCAATGTCCGTCATGCTGTCCGTCCGTCTGTCCGTATGAACGCAAACCATTTCCACGCTATTGAAGCTAGAGACTTGAAATTTGAAATATATACTCGTGTATACCCTCGTCTGATAAAGTGTCAAGATTTTCCCGATACGCCCATTAGGGCGTGGCAAATCGGAAAATGCATTTTCCTGTATCTCAGAAACACTACTTCTAGAAGAGCTAGAGAGTTGAGATTTTAACTGAACACTCATGTCGACATCCCAAAATTAAAAAGCTATGGCGGATATATCTACGCCCATTGGGGGCGTGGAAAATCGGGTCAAACTGTATCTTCTACAGTTTAAATGCTAGAACGCCCAAATTTGACACGTGGGTTACTGTTACGCTCCTATAAGGATCGCCCAAAAAATTTTATGGCCACGCCTACTAGGGGCGTGGCAAATCGGATCTGAATATATAGTGATTTTACTAGTTTCGTTATATTTTGAGCACTATTGATGCTAGGGGCTTGAGACTTGGTATATATACTCGGGTTAACATCCCACAATCGATAAGCTATGGCGGATATATCTACGCCTTCAGGGGGCGTGGCAACTAATATCAGCTTATATCTCCCACAGTTTTAGTGCCTCTATCGATGCCCCAAAAATTATTGTTACGCCCCAAAAGGGGCGTGACATACAGAAAAATACCCTGTAATTTTCGCATTTTTCGAATGTAAGCATCCAAACTTTACAGTTATATTCCTGAACGCCCACTCTATGCACATGCCAAAAATTATTTGTCTACGGCGACTGGGGGCGTGGCAAATCAAAACTGAAAAATCTGCAGCTTCTGAGCCAATAACGCGCCACATAATGACTTTGTGTCCTTTGACCTTGTCTTTTGACTTTTAAATTATATATATATGTTTGAAAAGAATATTTTATTAATACAAAATAACTAAATAAGGAAAATATAACAAAACAAGTAAGAAAACTCTAGTCGAGACCGCTCGACTAGGGTATACCCTGAACCCTGCGAAGATCCGCTATTCCAAGCATTCTTCATTTATTTTATATACACATGCATATATACGTTCATTACAAGCAAAACATACACACACACATACACAGGCGCAAGCACACACAAGCTCAAGTCGTTGCGTCAGCTGTTCTTTGGCTGCTGTTTGCATGGCAATGTTATGGGAAATTAAATGTTTAATAACTTTTTTTCTAGACCAACGATTTTGATCAAACTTGTTGGGCGTGATCATGTCATCCATATGTATATATGTGCCAAAGCACAAGTCTCTAGTATTTGATATACGGAGTTACAAATTTGAGGCGAAGGGGCGTGGCACCCAAAATTTAACAAAAACCGAAATTGCGTAAGGCTTACATAACACTAAATGCAAAATTAGAAGACTCTAGCTAGAAATATGATTTAGATAGAATTTTATAACTTAATTTAGATTTTCGTTTTTAATCGATAACAATAAAACGATAACAGTTATCGAATTTCTGAAACAAACTCGATCTTTTCGTGCTATACAGCAACCTACATAAAAATTTCAAGTCTCTAGCTCTTGTAGGTTCTGAGAACGACGCGTTCATACATACGGACAGACGGACAGACGGACAGACGGACAGACGGACAGACGGACGGACAGACGGACAGACGGACATGGCTATATCAACTCGGCTTGTCATCCTGATCAAGAATATATATACTTTATGGGGTCTGCCACGCCTCCTTCTGCCTGTTACATACATTTCAACAAAAACATTATACCCTGATTTCCCATTTTCAATGGGTTCAGGGTATAAATATCAACATGACCGCACCGGGGTTCGAGCCCACACCTCTACGCTCGCAAATCAACTTAAATCACATTTTCAAAGTTGCCACCTCTCTCATTTTGAGAGATGCCATCTCTCTGATTAAGGTGCGTGTTTTTGCTAAGGTAAGGGTTCGA
Organism: Drosophila mercatorum; assembly: GCA_961210405.1. NCBI lineage: Eukaryota > Metazoa > Arthropoda > Insecta > Diptera > Drosophilidae > Drosophila > Drosophila mercatorum. Next base: position 43,203 of record CAUIUS010000145.1, on the reverse strand, counting down.
TCCTAATTGAAACTGTCTGGCCACCTCCAATGAAAAGTTTTAGTCTGCAGCTAATTTTGAGCGGCGAAAGTGGGGATTTAAGGTTAAATTTTAAAAAATATAATGTGATAGATGCCCCTGTGTGCTGCTGGGACGTGAAATAGTATTTCGCTGTCGGTTGCGTCCGACAGCAACGTTCTTACTTGTTATATATATTTTTACTAATATATATTTATTTGCAATGTCGCCGCATGTCATCCTGGATTTCTTTGGATGCCCTCATCATCATCGCTGGACATCTCCTGGATGGCGTCGGTGATCGTTGGTAAGGAATAGTGCCGCCTTGGGCAGCTGTATGGCGGCTGCAGCGCAGCCTCAGGAAAGTGTGTTGTTTTAGTATTTTTATACCCTGAACCCATTGAAAATAGGAAATCAGGGTATAATGTTTTTGTTGAAAGGCGTATGTATGTAACAGGCAGAAGGAGGCGTGGCAGACCCCATAAAGTATATATATTCTTGATCAGGATGACAAGCCGAGTTAATATAGAAATGTCCGTTTGTCCGTCCGTCCGTCTGTCCGTCTGTCCGTCCGTCTGTCCGTATGTATGAACGCGTCGTTCTTAGAACCTACAAGAGAGACTTGAAATTTTTATGTAGGTTCCTGTATAGCACGAAAAGATCGAATTTGTTTCAGAAATTCGATAACTGTTATCGTTTTATTGTTATCGATTAAAAACGAAAATCTAAATTCAGCTATAAAATTCTATCTAATTCATCTTTCTAGCTAGAGTCTTCAAATTTTGCATTTAGTGTTATATAAGCCTTACGCGATTTCGGTTTTTGTTAAATTTTGTGTGCCACGCCCCTTCGCCTCAAATTTGTAACTCCCGTATATCAAATACATACGGATTACATGATCACGCCCAACAAGTTTAATCAAAATCGTTCGACTAGAAAAAAGTTATTAAACATTTAATTTCCATTTGCATTGCCATACGAAAAGAAGCCCAAGAACAGCTGACGCAACGACTTGCGCTTGCATGAATTACCAGTGGGAGCTGTTTACTGGTGTAATACGGTACATGTGTATGTACTTTGCTGCCTTGCGGCGATATATGTATGTAAACATATGTGTGAATATGTATGTATGTGCATATATGTATGTTATACATATATGCAGAACCGTCTTGAAATAAAGAACGTCTGATCAGTTTGAATGGTCGGTTGTTTGGCGGCTGCAGCGCAGCCTCAGGTAAGTGTAGTGTTTGTGTGGTTCTTGTTTAGTTTTTATACCTGAACCCATTGAAAATGGGAAATCAGGGTATAATGGTTTTGTGAAAATGTATGTAACAGGCAGAAGGAGGCGTGGCAGACCCCATAAAGTATATATATTCTTGATCAGGGAGAGAAGCCGAGTCGATTTAGCCCTGTCCGTCTGTCTGTCTGTCCGTATGTTTGAACGCGTCGATTTCAGAAGATATAAGAGCTAGAGACTTCAAATTTTTTTTGGAAGTTCGTGTATATCACGATTCGATCGAGTTTGTTTCAAATATTCGATAACTATAATCTTTTTTATGTTATCGATTAAAAACCGATATCTTCATTTAGTTATAAAATTCTATTTAATTCATCTTTATTATTAGAGTCTTCAAATTTTGCATTTTGCATTTGGGCCTTCTGCAATTTCGGTTTTTGTTAAATTTTAGATGCCACGCCCTTAAATTTCCCCATCGCCACAAATTGCTAAATCACGTATTTCAAGTACTAGAGACTGTGCTTTGGCACATACACACATATGAATGTCATGATCACGCTCAACAAATTTGATCAAAATCGTTGGTCTAGAAAAAAGGTATTAAACATTTAATGTCTCATATTTTCGGCCTCCTGCAGCAGCAGCAGCAAAGCTGATGAGTCATAACGCACAGTTAGCAGATTGTGTGCTTGTGCGTGCGTCTGTGTGTGTTCTTGTGCGTGCGTCTGTGTGTGTGTGTGTATGTATTGCTTGCTACATATGTACATATAAAAGTAACGGAGAATGATAGCGGCTCTTAGCAATCGCAGTTCTTCGCAGGGTTCAGGGGATCTCTTTGTCGAGCGGTCTCGACTAGAGCACTCTTACTTGTTACTAATTAGAATTTATTTCCATGTCGCCGCATGTCATCCTGGACTATTTTGGACAAACTCAAAAGTAATCCAGCAGTAGGCAAATTTAGAGCCCGTACGATGGCAAATGATGGTCTCCGTGTGGAGTGCGACTGCATGTCCACATATGAGGCCATCATGGCGTCCTTGAATGAAGACGGCACTCAACTCCACACCCACCAATAGCGCAGCCAGAGGGGGTATAGGGTGTGCAATAAGCACATCCACCACTCGACCCCCAGTGAATGGCTTAAGGCGCGCCTAAATGAACTTGACTATGAGGCAAAACGTTTTTGAGGTTGAGCTGCAACCCAAACTGGATGGCAGCCACATGCAAATACTGCAATTAACCGAGCTAAGCGGACAGGCAGTGAGGGTCGAGAGGCAGGCCAAGCCAATCGACCCTCCCCAATGTCATCGCTGCCAGGCATTTGGCCATACAAAAAATTACTGTAGGCGCCAATTTAAATGCATGAAATGTGCAGATGACCATGCTACGACAGCTTGCACTAAACCTAGGCAGGCAGCCCCGAAATGCGCTAATTGCTGTGGCGAGCATATTAGCAGCTATAAGGGCTGTCCTGCCTACAAGGTGGCCAGGAACACATTACAGTCATAAAAAGGCACAATGGAGTTGAAACAACAGAGGCGAAAGCAGCAAATAAATCAGAAAAAAAACTATGAGACAATCAAATACAGTACTTTTTATTAAAGACAAACAGCATCAACGAAAACAAAAGCAACTACACAAAGATATTAATACTGATATTAATAATAACAATAATAAAACAAGTAAGAAAACTCTAGTCGGGGGTCTCGACTAGGAGATACCCTAAACCCCGCTCTACCTAAATTCAATTCATTTTCAATTGTTTAACAAATAGCGCCATCTGTGGTTCGATAGAATAGTGCCATCCCTGCTACGATTTATTTAACAGCTGATAATTAGCAAATCATAGCGCCATCTATTGGAAATATTTACACTAAAACTTGCGGGTTTTAGAATTTGCTAGATGCACGCAACTCAATGTGTATGTGTGTATGTGTGCACATGTATAGGAAAACAATTTGCTTTGCGCTGCTGGTCACGTGTTTGGCCGATTGACCAAATGTTTTCTTTGATAACTTCTGCGCGAATTAATGGATTTGAATGAAATTTTCAACTTATGTTCATCATATTTTATTAGATTATTTCCAATTTTAAAAATGCAAACCCATGCATTCACTGGCTTTGAGTGCAACTAACCTCAATTTAAATGTTTGGGGAAAGTTGGAGCCGGTATCCAAAATTTAACAAAAACCAAAAATAGATAAAATAAATATAAAAATACAAAAAAAAATTGGGGACTCTAGCTATAAAGACGTGGGAGATTTAATTTTATAACTAACATTCGATAATGTTTTTAATCGATAACATTAAAACTAAAATAGTTATCGACTTTTTTCAACAAACTCGATCTTTTCGTGCTATTCACGCACCTACATAAAAAATTTCAATGCTCTAGCTCTTATAGGTTCTGAGAACGACGCGTTCATACATACGGACAGACAGACGGACAAACGGACGGACAGACGGACGGACAGGGCTAAATCGACTCGGCTTGTCTCCCTGATCAAGAATATATACACTTTATGGGGTCTGCCACGCCTCCTTCTGCCTGTTACATACATTTCAACAAAAACATTATACCCTGATTTCCCATTTTCAATGAGTTCAGGGTATAAAAACAAAGCCTACAACTAATTCGATGCAGAGAGTTCCCCTAAGGCATCCTCATATCAGCTTGGTCGATCGTCAGCTAACATATAGCAGTGTCACCAACAAAGAATGGTGTTGCCAAAGATGGCCAACACCAACAACAGAAACCGTCGCATCAGCGACACCAACAACAGCAACCCAGAGCAAGAGCTGCATCAGCCTCCATCACAGGTAGAAACCATGCTCCAATGGGTAAACATCTGAAAAGGCCATCCCGCAATCAAGAGTATAGCAGCCACCAATCCAAATCTGGGCGACAATGGCCAAAAAAGGCAATTCCAGCAACACCGTTAACAGCATCTCTAGCAACAACAACGGATGCAGCAGCAAACGCAACAATTGGAGACCAGGGTGCAGCAGAAAATCGCCTGGCTAAACTAAACCAGCAGCTGCGTGACGAGGCATCCTCTGGCAAGCACTGGTCGCCAACTACTGGGCCAGCTCTAGAGTCGTTTCACCAAGCCATTAAATTGAACATGGACATGTTCAGCAGAATGCAGACAAAAATGGAGCAACTGCTTACAGTCTTCATGCAGTTGATCCCCCAAATAGGCCAGCAACAGCAACATAAACAGCAACAGCACAGCGATCTGCAAAACACAACAGCAAATGAACACAATAATGTATAGAGAGGAAATAGATAACTCATCTCCAACCACCAGTCACAACGACAACCAGCACCACCATCAGCATCGGGCTGCCATCCAAGCGCACACACAACTCCAAGAATGGCATCGCATATAAAATGGCCTTCTGGAACGCGTGTGGAGTGCGCAACAAAATAACTAAATTGGAATTGTTTATGAAAAGGGAAGGCATACAAATAATGCTAATAGCTGAGACGAAGATTCCCCAAAATTCCGATATCATCAACATTCCCGGCTATACAGCATATGCTGCCACTAACCCCAGCTCATACATGAGTGGAGGGGTAGCTACTCTCGTCAAAGCCGACGTCAGACATGCTGCTCTCCAAACCATCAGAACGCCATATGTTCAAAGTTCTCCAGTTGCGCTGCTACATACAAAAGACAAACCAGAAGATGTAGTAGTTGTGGCTTCGATATATTGCCCACCAACCTACGAGTGGACTAAGAGCCACTTTCAAACACTACTAAGTCCTACTTCCGACTTCCTACTCTGCGGTGACTGGAACGCTAAGCACTCGTGGTGGAGAAACACACGCACTTGCCAAAGAGGCAAAGCTCTTTTGAGCTCAATCCAGTCACACAGACGCTACAATGTGCTGGCAACTGGGGGAGCCACCCATTACCCCTACGATAGACGGAAGCAACCATCGGCTATTGACTTTGCCGTATATGGTAGCATGAATGGCATGCGTCTGAAAATACGATCCACAACAGAACTAGATTCGGACCATCTACCACTACGCATAGATCTCCATACTGGCCGATTCCAGAGGGCACCAGAGCGACCAGGCGGTGGCCCACCCTCACTAAGGATACCAGAGAATAAGACAAGGCAATTCCAGGACGCCTTGGGGAGGCTAATCCATCTGAACACGGACATAGTATCCAAAGATGACATTGACGATGCTATAAATGTGTTTCTTAGGAACATCCAAGAGGCGGCCAGACAAACAATGGGCAACGCAAACCGACAACCTCACCGCTGGCGTCACCCGGTACCAGTATTGGACAATGCTACTAAATCCTTGCTTGAATGGAAACAACGATGTAAAATAATCCTGAACGCCACCCGCACCCCGGAGGCAAGGTCACAATACAGAGCGGCCCAGAATAGGCTCAGAAAAGCCCTACAGAAACTAAAGAGGCAAAATATAAACAAATTATTCGAAGGCATTGACGCCAAAGACCCTTACAGCATAAACAAATTATGGCGCCTAACCAAAAGGATTAAGGCACAGCCACAGCCAAATAATCCTGTACGCCACCAGGTCATATCACCATCTGACCCAGAAGACGTACAGATCAAATGGACTCGAACAACGGCTGAAAAGGCCGAAGCGTTTGCCACTCACTTGGAGTCAAGATTCGCACCCGCGAACAATCATAATCGATGAACTAAGTCAGCTGAAAAGTAGCAAACGACAGCAACAACAACAAGCTCAACAACACCAACCGCGACCAATTAGCCCAATAACAATAGAAGAGCTAAAATCTGCCATTACAGCGCTTGAAACAACCAAGGCTCCTGGGATGACAAAATCGACAACCGATTGATAAAAATACTGCCACAAAAAGGGCTACTATACCTCCTCCTAATATATAATTCAATGCTCAGAACTGGCCATTTCCCCAGCACATGGAAACATGCAGTAATAACGCTGATCCTCAAGCCTGGCAAATCCTACTCGGACCTCAAGTCCTACCGCCCAATCAGCCTAATCTCCGGACTGGCCAAACTCTTGGAAAAATTGCTGCTGACGAGTTTATTTGCAGTTAAAGAGTTTGAAAAGCTGTGTCATCCCATCAATTTGGATTCAGACGAGAACACGGCACCGATCAGCAACTGGCCAGAGTGACCCAATTCATACTGTGTGCCTATGAAAAGAAGCAATTCTGCTCGGGAGTATTCATAGATATTTCTGAAGCATTTGATAGAGTATGGCATGAAGGCCTACTTCTCAAATTATGCAAGCTGCTGCCACTCCAACTATATAACATCTTAGAAAGCTACATCAAAGGAAGGACATTTGCTGTCAAGTGTAATGACACCACGTCTAGGACTGGTAAAATCACTGCTGGCGTCCCACAAGGAAGCGTACTGGGACCAATCCTCCACACAATTTTTGCATCAGATATGCCTCTACCCCCTAACCCAACCAAAAATGACAATCAGAGCCAACAACATATACTTCACAAGCAAATGCTGCTATCAACATTTGCTGACGACACTGTCATAATGTGCGCCGCAAACAATTATATAACAGAAATTAACGGAAACAATGACTACCTGAGCAAATTCGAAAAATGGGCAAAGAAATGGGCTATAAACCTTAACACATCAAAGACTAGCCACGTCCTGTTCACATTGACAGACGAGCAATGGAAATAACACCTAAAATCTTTGGCACAATCTATAGCACATAAACCCTCACACACATACTTGGGCGTCATATTGGATTGCAAAGTCAATATGAAGCAGCACACTAACCTCTTAAGGATGTTAAGCTGGAATGGCTAATCGGACGCAACAGCCAACTGGCAAAAAACTGCAAGGCAACGATCATAAAGCAACTAATCATGCCAATCTGGCAATACGCACTACCAGTCTGGGGCTCCCTGACAGCTGCAACCCATATTATGCGAGTAAAAAGTGCGAAAAATAAAATAAATAGAGATGCCCTGAGTGCCTCATGGTACACTCGCAATGCCACTCTTGACAGCAAATATGGTCTTAAAACGGTTGAGGAAGTTTTCGAACTGGCAAGCAGTCGCTTCGCTAACTCATTAGCAAACCACACCAACCACGAAGCACGCGGACTGATGTTTGACCCATATGTTCCACGAAGAATGCACTGGCCACGATATGTGGCTCAACTGCAACAACACATCCGCCCCTTACAGACGGCAAACGCACAATCTGAATGGATCAACAACTCAAACCATCTGCCGACATTACTACGCCTCGATGCAGAAGATGTGGAAAGAAGAGAAGCAATTAAACAAGCCGAACTACGGGCAAAACGTGAACGAGAGCGAGGACCTGAGCATCCAAACAGGCTCAGCCTCATGCAAATGTTCTTCCATAATAGGGCCTACACAACTGGAGGACTCTCCAGACCGAGGACATTAGCAATAGTCCAAGGCCAGTCACTAAGCGTCAAGAAGGCAATTATTCCTGACTATGACGAAGAACAGGACAACTCACAGATATCGACATCAGCAATGGCAATAATTCAAATATCGTCATCACTGTCACCTGCTGCGACCACCGACCTAGCAACAGTGCTGGCAACAATAGAAATACAAGATTCTACCACACCAACACTGTCACCAGCTAAGCCACCAGACACACCTCAAACACTACTTACAATGCGCATGACTGGACCGCTACTACAACCACCACCAATCTCCCAAGAGGCGATACTAGACGAAAGGCCAGAAAGCCTCAGAATTAACCTGGAAATATCTCTGGATGAGGACACGGAGACAGAGCAATAGAGTGCAGAGCCACATACATACTCACCTGTGATTATATAGAACATAAATATACATTAGAATATACATATAAGTATACTATACGAACCACTCACCTGAGGTAGCGCTCCATCAGCTATACAGCCGCCCAAGGCGGCACAAATCCTGACCAATGATCACCGAGGCATCCAAAGAAATCCAGGATGACATGCGGCGACATGGCAAACAAATATATATTAGTAAAAATATATATATAAAAAAAAAATACTCAAACAACGTACTTACCTAAGGCTGCGCTGCAGCCGCCAAACAGCTGCCCAAGGCGGCACAAATCCTGACCAATGATCACCGACGCCATCCACGATTTGTCCAGCGATAATGATGAGGGCATCCAAAGAAATCTAGGATGACATCGCGACGACATGGCAAACAAATATATATTAGTAAAAATATATAAAAAAAACATACTCAAACAACGTACTTACCTGAGGCTGCGCTGCAGCCGCCATACAGCCGCCCAAGGTGGCACTAATCCTGACCAATGATCACCGACGCCATTCAGGAAATGTCCAACGATGATGATGAGGGCATCCAAAGAAACCCAGGATGACATGCGGCGACATGGCAAACAAATATATATTAGTAAAAATATATATGAAAAAAATACACAAACAACATACTTACCTGAGGCTGCGCTGCAACCGCCAAACAGCCGCCCAAAGCGGCACTTATCCTGAGCAATGATCACCGACGCCATCCAGGAAATGTCCAACGATGATGATGAGGGCATCCAAAGAAACCCAGGATGACATGCGGCGACATGGCAAACAAATATATATTAGTATAATATATATAAAAACTACACAAACAACATACTTACCTGAGGCTGCACTGCAGCCACCGAACAGCTCCCCAAGGCGGCACCACAACTGACCATTAATTACCGACGCCATCCAGGAAATGTTTAGCGATGATGATGAGGGCATCCAAAGAAATCCAGGATGACATGCGGCGACATGGCAAACAAATATATATTAGTAAAAATATATATAAAAAAAAATACTCAAACAACACACTTACCTGAGGCTGCGCTGCAGCCGCCAAACAGCTGCCCAAGGCGGCACAAATCCTCACCAATGATCACCGACGCCATCCACGATTTGTCCAGCGATAATGATGAGGGCATCCAAAGAAATCTAGGATGACATCGCGACGACATGGCAAACAAATATATATTAGTAAAAATATATAAAAAAAACATACTCAAACAACGTACTTACCTGAGGCTGCGCTGCAGCCGCCATACAGCCGCCCAAGGTGGCACTAATCCTGACCAATGATCACCGACGCCATTCAGGAAATGTCCAACGATGATGATGAGGGCATCCAAAGAAACCCAGGATGACATGCGGCGACATGGCAAACAAATATATATTAGTAAAAATATATATGAAAAAAAACACAAACAACATACTTACCTGAGGCTGCGCTGCAGCCGCCAAACACTCCCAAGGCGGCACCACAACTGACCATTAATCACCGACGCCATCCAGGAAATGTTTAGCGATGATGATGAGGGCATCCAAAGAAATCCAGGATGACATGCGGCGACATGGCAAACAAATATATATTAGTAAAAATATATATAAAAAAAAAATACTCAAACAACGTACTTACCTGAGGCTGTGCTGCAGCCGCCAAACAGCCGCCCAAAGCGGCACAAATCCTGAGCAATGATCACCGACGCCATCCAGGAAATGTCCAGCGATAATGATGAAGGCATCTAAAATAGTCCAGGATGACATGCGGCGACATGTCAAACAAATATATATTAGTATAATATATATAAAAACTACACAAACAACATACTTACCTGAGGCTGCACTGCAGCCACCGAACAGCTGCCCAAAGCGGCACAAATCCTGACCAATGATCACCGACGCCATCCAGGAGACGTCCAGCGATGATGATGAAGGCATCCAAAAAAATCCAGGATGACATGCGGCGACATGGCAAACAAATATATATTAGTAAAAATATATATAAAAAAACTCAACGTACTTACCTGAGGCTGTGCTGCAGCGCCAAACAGCCGCCCAAAGCGGCACTAATCCTGACCAATGATCACCGACGCCATCCAGGAAATGTCCAGCGATGATGATGAAGGCATCCAAAATAGTCCAGGATGACATGCGGCGACATGTCAAACAAATATATATTAGTATAATATATATAAAAACTACACAAACAACAATTGAAGCAAGCAAGTGCATAAAGTGTTTTCTTAACTAAAGTGACTGCAAATAAAGTTCGCCGCATAAAAGAAGGCAACGAATTAAAGAGATGACAGCCAATTACGAACCAGACGACTCCATGGAGATGCTACTCGGGATGAGCGAGCCAGCTGGACAGAGGAGCCGCCGACAATCAGCCGCAGCAGCGGCAGAAATTGAGACACTAGAAAACGGTGAGTGTATCGTGTCTGTACTGTCCCTGACAGATTCAGATGCGCCCAACTCATCGTTCTTTAACGAAACGGCCGATGAAGCCAGCATGGCATTGTTGGAGGAGATATTCTCCTTGGATAGGCTAATTGGGGGCCCCAAGAATGCGCCAAAAAAACGGCGCCAAAAGTGGCGTCAGTTGCTGCCGCCGCCAAAAGAAATTCCAAAAGAAAGCCTAAAAACAACACCAATACAAGCAGTGCGAGCGAGAAGTCCACTGCTTACACACATTCACACGCCAACAAAGCAGTGCAGGGCGAGAGAACGAAACTCGAAAGTTTCACACCCACAGTCACTAACACTCACACCAACACCAACATGCTCGCTCAGCTAGATTTAAGAGAGCGCGCACTTGCCAAGCACAGACACAAATAAACACAAACACAAACATTAACACGAACAATACTTACCTGCAACGAATGAAGCCGAAGAGCGCACACACACACACACACACACACACACACACACATAAATTCGACTGACTTAACTGATGCTGCAAAAGCTCACACAAATACAACTTGTTTTACAAGCAAATACAAATATGTGCGCAAGCGCAAATCCAAATACCCGCGGAAGCGCAAGCACAAGCACAAGCACAATACACACTAGAGCAGCAACAAATAATAAAAATCTAAACACAAATGTCTCACTTCACAACATTACCAGTGGAAGTGAGAGCCACTACATAGACATTGAGACCATAACAGACGAACAACTGACAATCAATGCCCAACAACAACAACAACAACAACAACAGCAGTCTAAAAGGCCGCCAAAAACTAGACACAGCCTGGATTCGCATGGCGCAGATCACATTCGTCGCAAGCTGGACGCAGCAGCAGCAATAACAGATTCAAAGTCGATGGCTATAATGTCGCCACAAGCTAAATTAGCAACAACAATATCTGGAGTCCTGAGATGGCTTATCGATAAAATATCGACCACCAAGCCTGATATGCCAGACCGGCACAAGTAACGAAGGCGCCAACAACACAATACGTTACGCGACAACAAAACCGAGAGAAGTTGCTCAAACCCTAGAGTAATCGGTCGGATTTAACATAATCTATAGCCCAGCGCTCGAGGCCGGAGGTGGTGTTGCGCTGCGCCGCTCCTCCAACACATTTCAATCGCGAACACTGCATTGTACACCGAGACAGACTCTATTGAAATAAAATTAAAGTGAATAAAAAGCAAATAAATTTTCTTATTAATTCTAAATGGGAAACATATAAAATATAAAATAAAAATTCAAAGTGAAGCCAATAAATAAAAAAAAAAAAACAATTTTTAAACAAAAAGTGAATAAATATATATATTTTATATATATACTGGCGAACATATACTGGTGACTGGATTTTTTGTGACGCATAAAAGCAGACAACAACTATATGATGGCAGCCAACTATAATTCTGACGACTCCATGGAACTGCTACTTGGGATGAGCGAGCCCACTGGCCAGAGGAGCCGCCGACAATCAGCCGCAGCCGCGGCTGAAGCTGAGACATTGGAGAGCGGTGTATCGTATCCATACTGTCTGATCCAGACGATTCGATCCCCCCGTCCTTCGACAGCGCGCACACACATACACAGCCACTACAAATAGATCAAAGACTAAATAAGAGAGATAAGGCAGCAGCACTAAACCACACATATACATACAGAAACACTCTCTTGACTGACGCTGCAAACGCAAAGACAAATACAAATACAAACGTAAAGACTGCCGATACACTGACGAACGCAATTAAGAGCGCCTATACAAATACCAAAGAAAACGTAATGACGAACGCGCTCACAATGATCACTAATACAGATACAAACACAAAAGCAACTACAAATACGAGCGTAAGCGCAAGCGCAATGCCAATTATGGCAACGAGTAACATTAATTTAAATTCTAACTTAAATTTAAATTTAAATACATCTGAAGTACAAAGGTGACTTTCTAAGGTGCCACCATTGCTCCCCACGAACTGCCACAAACAATGGCAGCTTCAGCAAATTCAGCTCCATGGCAATCGCCTTTGAAGCGTAGATGTGGCGAAATGGACGAGTCCGAGGAAGAAGATCTTTCTGACCCGGACTCTCCATTCCAAACGCCACAATTCAAAAGCTATTACGCCAAAAGGCTGCAGATGAGAGTCAAGCAGAGGCGGCAGCAACAGCAGCTACAGCAGCAGCAGCAACAACAACAACAACAGCAGCCAGAGCAGCAGCTGCAGCAACAACAACAGCAGCCAGAGCAGCCAGAGCAACAATAACAGCAAGAACAGCTGAAGAGCAGCAACAGCAGCCGCAAAAAAATAACAATAAAGCCATTAAAGTTAAAACTAAAGTGCCTTTTGTTTTTCTGCCACCCGTGCCGCAAATAGTACCACTGCTGGATAAGCTGCAAAGCAATCCAGCAGTTGGGAAATTCAATTCATCACAAGAACAATGTCTAATGATGGTCTGCGTATAGAATGCGATAATATGCAAACATACGAGGCCATCATGGATACTTTAAATAAAGATGGCACCCACTTGCATACACACCAACAGCGCAGCCAGAGGGGGTATAGGGTGTGCATTAAGCACATTCACCACTCTACCCCCTGTGAATGGCTTAAGGCGCGGCTAATAGATCTCGGGAATGAGATACGTTACGTTAAAAACGTAAAGAAACGTTTCACGGGCAAGCCTGTGAACGTGTTCGAGGTGGAGTTGCAGCCCAAAATGGATGGCAGCCATACCCGCATCCTGGAGCTCACAGAGCTAAGCGGGCAGGCAGTGAGGGTCGAGAGGATAGCTAAGCAGATCGATGCCATCGCTGTCAGGCATTTGGGCACACGAAAACTATTGTAGGCGGCAATTTAGATGTATGAAGTGTGCAGAAGAGCACGCTTCGACCGCCTGCACTAAATCTAGACAGGCAGCCCCTAAATGCGCTAAATGCGGTGGCGAGCACATTAGTAGCTATAAGGGCTGTCCTGTCTACAAAAGCCCGGTCCAAGCTGCAATCTTATAAAGCTGCTAAGGAGCTAAAGCAGCTGAGACGGAAGCAGCGACAGGCGCAAATACAAAATAAAAAACAACAGAAACAAACAATTAAAAATGGCTTTATTGACATTAACCAACAGCAAATACTACAACAACAAAGACAACACAAAATGTTGCTAATGCTAATATTAAAAATAATAGTACAACTAAAAATAAATTACACTGCAGCACGGCTAAGCATGAGCTAACATATAGCCGTATAGTGCGTGGCGAGAGCAACCATAAAACGCCAGTAAAGGCACCATCTGGTCAAGACAATGGCCGCCATCAACAGCAGCAAACACTGCAGCGGCAACAGCAACAACAGCCTTCCTCGGCGAGGATCGAGTCCCCAGCTCGTGCTGCAGCTGCTGCTGCTAATAGGACGAAAACGTCTTATAAGCCATATAAAATGGCCCTCTTCGACCGAACTCGAAATGCTGGAAAGGAGCGTAAGCCCCAGCGCAAGCGAGCCTCGGCCAGGAGAGCATCGGCCACGAACAGCAACATCCATGAAGAAATGGCGCAGCATCGAGCAATCTGCCAGCAGCAAATTCGCGATGCACTGGAAAGGGATAGGCTTCAACAAGCGCCGGATCCACAATTGGCATCAGTAACAGCGACGCCAATAAGCAGCCGAAATCCTGCCGAGAGGCATTTGGCTGAGTCCCAGCAGCAGCTGAGGACTGCCAACAATGGAGGTCGACACCAGATCCACGAAGACGAATCAGCACCGAGCGATCAGATGCTGAAGGCTCTCGAGCTGAAAATAGTAATGTTCAGCCGTATGGAGGCGAAAATGGACCAGCTGTTTAATACTTTTTTGCAGCTGGCGCCATTGATTCGCCAGCAACAGCCTGATCGCTCGGGGCAGTAGAGTGGCCTGGTATTCGGCCACCTGCAATATGCTGAAAGAAATTAAAATTAAAATAATGTAAACAAACGGCTAACACAAACTTACCGCTTACCTGAGGCTGCACTGCAGCCGGAACTCAGCTGCCCAAACCGGAGCAGCACTAGACCAAGGGGCGGTGAAGATGCTCAAGAAAAGTCCAGCGATGAATATGACGGTGTTCAGAAAGATCGGCGACAACATGACAAATAAATAAAAATTAATATATATAACAAGTAAGAACACTCTAGTCGGGGGTCCCGACTAGGAGATACCCTAAACCCCGCTCACCTGCGTTTTTTAAAATACTGCATAATTAGCATTTTGTATAAACGCACAGAAAACTAAATTCAATTCATTTTCAATTGTTTAGCCAATAGCGCCATCTATGGTTCGATAGAATAGTGCCATCCCTGTTTCGATTTATTGAACATCTGATATTTAACAAATCATAGCGCCATCTATTGGAAACATGTACACTAAAACTTGCGGGCTTTAGAATTCGCTATATGCACACAACTCAATGTGTATGTGCGCATGTGTGCACATGTATAGGAAAACAATTTGCTTTGCGTTGCTGGTCACGTGTTTGGCCGATTGACCAAATGTTTTCTTTAATAACTTCTGCGCGAATTAATGGATTTGAATGAAATTTTCAACTTATGTTCATCATATTTTATTAGATTTTTTCCAATTTTTAAAAATATAAACCCATTCATTTACTGGCTTTGAGTGCAACTAACCTCAATATAAATATTTGGGGAAAGTTGGAGTCGGTAGCCAAAATTAAACAAAAACCATCACCGACGAAGTCCAGAAGATGTCCAGCGATGTCCAGGATGATCGACGATGACATGGAAAATAAATAAACAAAAAAAATTAAAAAATATATAAAAATATATATTTATATATAAATAACTAAATCTACGTACCTGAGGCTGCACTGCGGCCGCTACACAGCTGCCCAAGGTGGAGCAGCATCTGACCTATGGTCACCGACGAAGTCCAGAAGATGTCCAGCGATGTCCAGGATGATCGACGATGACATGGAAAATAAATAAAAATAATAAAATTAATATATATAAAAAAATATATATATATATATATATATATATATATATATATATATATATATATATATATATATATATATATATATATATATATATATATATATATATATATATATATATATATATATATATATATATATATATATATATATATATATATATATATATATATATATATAAATAACTAAATCTACGTATTTGCAGTTGTTGTTCTGTCAGCTGTTGTTGTTGTTGATGTTGATGTTGTTGCTGCTGCTGCTGTTGTTGATGTTGTTGTTGTAGATGCTGCTGCTGCTGTTGTTGACGCTGCCTAACCCTCATCTGCAGCCTCCTAGCGTATTCGCTTTTAAATTTTGGCGTTCTGAATGGGTAGTCCGTGTCAGAAAATTCACCCTCCTCGGACTCATCCATCTCGCCACATCTGCGTTTCAATGGCGATTGCCATGAAACTATATTGGCTGAGGCTGCCATTGGAGACACACTGGACTGCAGATATTCTTGTTGCTGTTTTAGCTTGTGGCGACATTATAGCCATGGACTTTAAATCTGTTATTGCTGCTGCTGCGTCCAGCTTGCGACGAATGTGATCTGCGCCATGCGAATCCAGGCTGTGTCTAGTTTTTGGCGGCCTTTTAGACTGCTGTTGTTGTTGGGCATTGATTGTCAAATGTTCGTCTGTTATGGTCTCAATGTCTATGTAGTGGCTCTCACTTCCACTGATAATGTTGTGAAGTGAGAAGTGAAACTTTCGAGTTTCGTTCTCTCGCCCTGCACTGCTTTGTTGGCGTGCGAATGTGTGTAAGCAGTGGACTTCTCGCTCGCACTGCTTGTATTGGTGTTGTTTTTAGGCTTTCTTTTGGACTTTCTTTTGGAGGCGGCAGCAACTGACGCCACTTTTGGCGCCGTTTTTTCTGGCGCAGTTTTTTCTGGCGCCTTCTTGGGGCCCCCAATTAGCCTATCCAAGGAGAATATCTCCTCCAACAATGCCATGCTGGCTTCATCGGCCGTTTCGTTAAAGAACGATGAGTTGGGCGCATCTGAATCTGTCAGGGACAGTACAGACACGATACACTCACCGTTTTCTAGTGTCTCAATTTCTGCCGCTGCTGCGGCTGATTGTCGGCGGCTCCTCTGTCCAGCTGGCTCGCTCATCCCGAGTAGCATCTCCATGGAGTCGTCTGGTTCGTAATTGGCTGTCATCTCTTTAATTCGTTGCCTTCTTTTATGCGGCGAACTTTATTTGCAGTCACTTTAGTTAAAAAAAAGAAACACTTTATGCACTTTACGCACTTGCTTGCTTCAATTGTTAATTGATTTGATTTTCACTTGTTTCCATTTATAGTAAATAACAAGATTTTTTTTAATAGCTTTGGCTGGAGGTGTGGACGGTAACAATAACCGTGACTTAATTACCAACAATAAATAATCTTAACTAAATTTTTTTTACATTAATATATACAATAATTTTTGTTCTCTTTTTGCAGCTATTTTAGGACTTGGTGTGGGGAATCGGCGGCTCTCATGGTGCATGAACCGCCTTGCCAGCTAGCTTCAGGCGCACACACATACACATCCACATGCGTAAGTATGCACCTTTCAGCTTTCGTTGAAGAAAATTTTAATCTTCTTCTTCTTCTTATTCTTTGCAGCCTCCGAACATCTATGGTCATAACTGGGCTTTGGAGGTGCGCCCTCTGGAGCAGATCGGCGCAGTCATGGGCCGCCGTGTGGCGGCAGCGATCTATACTCGGGTAAGTATATTGTCAGGTTATGTTTATATTATTTTTTTCTTCTTTCTTTTTAGTTGTTGGGCATCTGGAGGACTTCACTGGAGCATCTGGAGGGCATCGATGGACATCTTGCGGCCATATCGTAGTCGCCCCTTGGTCAGGGCAGGCACCGCCAGGGAGTAGCTGTGTAAAGGTAAGTGTATGTATTATTAATGTGTGTTCATATACTAATGTATGTGGATTTCATTGGCGTCGTCGGTGTTCGTGGTCATCGTTGGACGTTTTCATCATCATCGTTAGACATCTGTTGGACGACGCCGGTGCTCTTTGTTGAGTTTTGGTGCAGCCTTGGGCAGTGTATGGCGGCCGCAGCGCAGCCTCAGGTAAGTGTGTTGTTTGAGTATTTTTTATATATATTTTATTAATATATATTTATTTGCCATGTCACCGTATGTCATCCTGGACTATTTTGGATGCCTTCATCATCATCGTTGGACATTTCCTGGATGGCGTCGGTGATTAATGGTCAGTTGTGGTGCCGCCTTGAGCGGTTGTTTCTGCTGCAGCGCAGCCTCAGGTAAGTGTAGTGTTTGTGTGGGGTTTTTGTTTAATTTTTAATAATTTGTATTTGTTTTCCATGTCATCCTGGACTACTTTGGATGCCTTCATCATCATCGTTGGACATTTCCTGGATGGCGTCCGTGATCATTGGTCAGGATTTGTGCCGCCATGGGCAGCTGTTTGGCGGCAGCAGCGAATCCTCGGGTGATTATTTTGTTTGTGTTTATTTGTGTACATATATTAATTCATATTTATTTATTTTCTATGTTATTGGCTATCAATATGGACTTTATTGTACATCAGGCGCTTCATTGGGCATCTCTTGGGCAGCGTCTGTGCCCATTGGTCAGGTGGAGTGTCGCATATAAACAGTGCAGCCTCAAGGTATGCAATTGAATTTATTATTTGCTTTTTTTTTTTTATTTTATTTAAGTGTAGAACCTGTACAAACAAAACTTAGTACTATAACAACACATGACTTATATATATATATATATATATATATATATATATATATACGGGCCAAACCTCAGTCGTATTGTGAGGAACTGAAGATTAATTAGTTAGTTCCCAGCGTTTTGGCAAAGCCTTGCCGTTTAAGTCTTCTAAGGGGTCTGGCAGGGACTAGACCCATTGCAAGTAGGCTTCGGTGTCGTTGCAACCTATCTGAGTATCGGCTTGTATGTCTGCCTATCTGCTCTTCAACAGTAGGTAGCTTGAGGTCTCTATGGAGTGTAGAACCGCGTATATACCAGGGGAGTTAGTTATTTGTCGAAGCACTCGGATCCTCTTCCGGTTTGCCTGGCTTATGAATCATCAAGATTGCAGCTGTTTCCCATTGTCTAGGGAAAACTTGAAGCCTGATGATGGCATTAAAGATTAGTACAATGTACAGTACCGCTCTTGTAGACAAGGCCTTCAGCGTAGCATTGCAAATCTTGTCTATTCCTGCATCTACAACAACAACAGCAGCAGCAGCAACAACAACAGCAGCCAGAGCAACAGCAGCAGCAACAGCAACAGCAGCCAGAGCAAGAGCAGCAACAGCAGCCAGAGCAACAGCAGCAACAACAACAACAGCAAATAGAGCTGGAAATGGACTGCCAGCCGTGCCCATCTGAGGAACAGCAACAGCAGCCGCCATTAAACAACAACAACATCAAAACTAAAACTAAAGCCAAAGTGCCAATGGTATTTCTGCCACTTGTGCCGCAATAATGCCACTACTGGACAAACTCCAAAGTAATCCAGCAGTAGGCAAATTTAGAACCCGTACGATGGTAAATGATGGTCTCCGTGTGGAGTGCGACAGCATGTCCACATATGAGGCCATCATGGCGTCCTTGAATGAAGACGGCACTCAACTCCACACCCACCAACAGCGCAGCCAGAGGGGGTATAGGGTGTGCATTAAGCACATCCACCACTCTACCCCCAGTGAATGCCTTAAGGCGCGCCTAAATGAACTTGGCTATGAGGCAAAATATGTACGAAACATAAAAAAGCGTTTCACTATCAAGCCAGTAAACGTTTTTGAGGTTGAGCTGCAACCCAAACTGGATGGCAGCCACATGCAAATACTGCATTTAACCGAGCTAAGCGGACAGGCAGTGAGGGTCGAGAGGCAGGCCAAGCCAATCGACCCTCCCCAATGTCATCGCTGCCAGGCATTTGGCCATACAAAAAATTACTGTAGGCGCCAATTTAAATGCATGAAATGTGCAGATGACCATGCTACGACAGCTTGCACTAAACCTAGGCAGGCAGCCCCGAAATGCGCTAATTGCTGTAGCGAGCATATTAGCAGCTATAAGGGCTGTCCTGCCTACAAGGAGGCTAGGTCCAGGCTACAGTCGTATAAGGCTGCCAAAGAGCTGAAACAGATGAGGCAGAAGCAGCGGCAGGCGCAAATAAATAACAAAAATAAACATAAACAAGCAATCACAAAGGACTTTATTGTAAACAAGCAACAAAAAGTACATCAATTAGGACATCTAAAGAATGTGGCAAATTCTTACAACAACAATAATAATAAAACTAAAACTAATATTAGAAATCGTCACTCCAGCACGGCTAAGCATCAGCCAATCTTTAGTCGTAAGGTGAGTGACGATATCAGCCACATAACGCCAGTTAGGGCATCTACTGGCCAAGCTAATGGCCGTCATCACCATCATCAACAGCAGCAAAAACAACTGCGGCACCAGACCCCTATACGTGCTACAGTTGCTGCTGCAAACAGACTAAAGGCGAAGACGTATAAGCCATACAAGATGGCTCTCTTTGGGCGGACCCGCAACGTTGGCAAGGAAAGGCACAAGTCCCAGCGCAAGCGAGCCTCGACCGAGAGAGCATCGCCCATCGGCAGCATCAATATGCGCGAGGAAAACGCGCAGCATTTAGCTTTATCTATACGTGATGCACTGGCAAGGAATAGGCTGGAGCAGTCGCCCGATCCTCCAGTGGCACCAGTAGCAGCAACGCCGAATAGGAGACGCAATCCTGCTGAGGCACACTTGCCAACCTACAACAGCAGTTGCGTGCTGCCAATGATGATGGCCAACATCAGGCTCCGGATTCCCCAGATGACCAGATGCTGAAGGCTCTCGAGCTGAACGTCACCATGTTCAGCCGTATGGAGGCGAAAATGGACCAGTTGTTCAATTGCTTTCTGCAACTGGCTCCATTGATTCGCCAGCAACAGCCTGACTATCTGGAGCAGTAGTGGAGCCGGACAGATGGCCACCTGCAAATACATAACAATCCATTAATAACATGTTAGCAAATAATAAATTCAATTGCATACCTTGAGGCTGCACTGTTTAAATGCGACACTCCACCTGACCAATGGGCACAGACGCTGCCCAAGAGATGCCTAATGATGCACCTAGTGATGTACAATAAAGTCTATAATAATAGCCAATAACATAGAAAATAAATAAATATGAATTAATATATGTACACAAATAAACACAAACAAAATACTTACCCGAGGCTGCGCTGCAGCCGCCAAACAGCCGCCCAAGGCGGCGCAAATCCTGACCAATGATCACCGACGCCATTCAGGAAATGTCCAACGATGATGATGAGGGCATCCAAAGAAATCCAGGATGACACACGGCGACATGGCTAACAAATATATATTAATAAAATATATACAAAAATACTAAAACACCACACTTATCTGAGGCTGCGCTGCAGCCGCCAAACAGCTGCTCAAGGCGGCACCACATGGCAAACAAATATATATTAGTAAAAATATACATACAAAATACTCAAACAACATACTTACCTGAGGCTGCGCTGCAGCCGCCAAACAGCTGCTCAAGGCGGCACAAATCCTGACCAATGATCACCGACGCCATCCAGGAAATGTCCAACGATGATGATGAGGGCATCCAAAGAAATCCAGGATGACATGCGGCGACATGGCAAACAAAAATATATTAGTAAAAATATATATAAAAACCACACTAGCAACGTACTTACCTGAGGCTGCGCTGCAGCCGTCAAACAGCCGCCTAAAGCGGCACAAATCGTGACCAATGATCACCGACGCCATCCAGGAGATGTCCAGCGATGAAGATGAAGGCATCCAAAATAGTCCAGGATGACATGCGGCCGCCAAACAGCTGCCCAATGCAGCACCATAACTTACCAATGAACGCCGGCGTCGTCCAAGAGATGTCTAACGATGATGATGAAGACGTCCAACGATGACCACGAAGACCGGCGACGCCAATGAAATCCATATACATTAGTATATGAACACACATTAATAATACATACACTTACATTTACACAGCTACTTCCTGGGGGCCCTGACCAAGGGGCGACTACAATATGGCCGCAAGATGTCCATCGACGCCCTCCACATGCTCCAGTGAAGTCCTCCAGATGCCCAGTAGCTAAAAAGAAAGAAGAAAAAAAAATAATATAAACATAACCTGACAATATACTTAGCAGAGTATAGAACGCAGCCGCCACACTGCGGCCCATGATCTGCTCCAGAGGGCGCACCTCTAAAGCCCAGTGATGTCCATAGATGTTCGGAGGCTGCAAAGAAAAGAAGAAGATTAAAATTTTCTTCAACCAAAGCTGAGGATTGCGACAGGTTCATACTTACGCATGTGGATGTGTATGTGTGTGCGCCTGAAGCTAGCTGGCAAGGAGGCCCATGCACCATGAGAGCCGCCGATTCCCCACACCAAGTCCTAAAATAGCTGCAAAAAAGAGAGAAAACAAAATTATTGTATATGTTAATGTAAAAAAAAATTTAGTTAAGTTTATTTATTGTTGGTAATTAAGTCACTGTTATTGTTATCGTCCACACCTCGCCGATCTTTCTGGACATCGTCATATTCATCGCTGGACTTTTCTTGATCATCGTCCTTGCCCCTTGGTCTAGTGCTGCTCCGGTTTGGGCAGCTGAGTTCCGGCTGCAGTGCAGCCTCAGGTAAGCGGTAAGTTTGTGTTAGCCGTTTGTTTACATTATTTTAATTTCTTTCAGTATATTGCAGGTGACCGAATACCAGGCCACTCTACTGCCCCGAGCGATCAGGCTGTTGCTGGCGAAGCAATGGCGCCAGCTGCAAAAAAGTATTAAACAGCTGGTCCATTTTCGCCTCCATACGGTTGAACATTACTATGTTCAGCTCGAGAGCCTTCAGCATCTGATCGCTCGGTGCTGATTCGTCTTCGTGGATCTGCTGTCGGCCTCCATTGTTGGCAGTCCTTATTGGCTTATTGGCGTCGCTGTTGCTGATGCCAATTGTGGATCCGGCGCTTGTTGACGCCTATCCCTTTCCAGTGCATCGCGAATTTGCTGCTGGCAGATTGCTCGATGCTGCGCCATTTCTTCATGGATGTTGCTGTTCGTGGCCGATGCTCTCCTGGCCGAGGCTCGCTTGCGCTGGGGCTTACGCTCCTTTCCAGCATTTCGAGTTCGGTCGAAGAGGGCCATTTTATATGGCTTATAAGACGTTTTCGTCCTATTAGCAGCAGCAGCTGCAGCACGAGCTGGGGACTCGATCCTCGCCGAGGAAGGCTGTTGTTGCTGTTGCCGCTGCAGTGTTTGCTGCTGTTGATGGCGGCCATTGTCTTGACCAGATGGTGCCTTTACTGGCGTTTTATGGTTGCTCTCGCCACGCACTATACGGCTATATGTTAGCTCATGCTTAGCCGTGCTGCAGTGTAATTTATTTTTAGTTGTACTATTATTTTTAATATTAGCATTAGCAACATTTTGTAGATGTCTTTGTTGTTGTAGTATTTGCTGTTGGTTAATGTCAAAAAAGCCATTTTTGATTGTTTTTTTCTGTTGTTTTTTATTTTGTATTTGCGCCTGTCGCTGCTTCCGTCTCAGCTGCTTTAGCTCCTTAGCAGCTTTATAAGATTGCAGCTTGGACCGGGCTTCTTTGTAGACAGGACAGCCCTTATAGCTACTAATGTGCTCGCCACCGCATTTAGCGCATTTAGGGGCTGCCTGTCTAGATTTAGTGCAGGCGGTCGAAGCGTGCTCTTCTGCACACTTCATACATCTAAATTGCCGCCTACAATAGTTTTTCGTGTGCCCAAATGCCTGACAGCGATGGCATCGATCTGCTTAGCTATCCTCTCGACCCTCACTGCCTGCCCGCTTAGCTCTGTGAGCTCCAGGATGCGGGTATGGCTGCCATCCATTTTGGGCTGCAACTCCACCTCGAACACGTTCACAGGCTTGCCCGTGAAACGTTTCTTTACGTTTTTAACGTAACGTATCTCATTCCCGAGATCTATTAGCCGCGCCTTAAGCCATTCACAGGGGTAGAGTGGTGAATGTGCTTAATGCACACCCTATACCCCTCTGGCTGCGCTGTTGGTGTGTATGCAAGTGGGTGCCATCTTTATTTAAAGTATCCATGATGGCCTCGTATGTTTGCATATTATCGCATTCTATACGCAGACCATCATTAGACATTGTTCTTGTGATGAATTTCCCAACTGCTGGATTGCTTTGCAGCTTATCCAGCAGTGGTACTATTTGCGGCACGGTGGCAGAAAACAAAAGGCACTTTAGTTTTAACTTTAATGGCTTTATTGTTATTTTTTTGCGGCTGCTGTTGCTGCTCTTCAGCTGTTCTTGCTGTTATTGTTGCTCTGGCTGCTCTGGCTGCTGTTGTTGTTGCTGCAGCTGCTGCTCTGGCTGCTGTTGTTGTTGTTGTTGCTGCTGCTGCTGTAGCTGCTGTTGCTGCCGCCTCTGCTTGACTCTCATCTGCAGCCTCTTGGCGTAATAGCTTTCGAATTGTGGCGTTTGGAATGGCGAGTCCGGGTCAGAAAGATCTTCTTCCTCGGACTCGTCCATTTCGCCACATCTACGCTTCAATGGCGATTGCCATGAAGCTGAATTTGCTGGAGCTGCCATTGCTTGTGGCAGTTCGTGAGGGAGCAATGGTGGCACCTTAGAAAGCCTCCTTTGTACTTCAGATGTATTTAAATTTAAGTTAGAATTTAAATTAATGCTACTCGTTGCCATAATTGGCATTGCGCTTGCGCTTACGCTCGTATTTGTAGTTGCTTTTGTGTTTGTATCCGTATTAGTGATCATTGTGAGCGCGTTCGTCATTACGTTTTCTTTGGTATTTGTATTGGCGCTCTTAATTGCGTTCGTCAGTGTATCGGCAGTCTTTACGTTTGTATTTGTATTTGTCTTTGCGTTTGCAGCGTCAGTCAAGAGAGTGTTTCTGTATGTATATGTGTGGTTTAGTGCTGCTGCCTTATCTCTCTTATTTAGTCTTTGGTGTATTTGTAGTGGCTGTGTATGTGTGTGCGCGTTTTCGGCATCATGCGATGCATGTAAGTATTTGTGTCGGCTTTTATTTGTGTTTGTTTGTGTGTTTGCTGTTGAGGCTGGAAAAGTGCGCTCTCTGCTAGCTGAGGCTGGGCTAGTGTGTTAGTGTGAGTGAGCGGAAGGGAATTTCTAGAGGTGGCTGCCTCTCTTTGACACTTCCTGTGTGTTGGTGAGAGTGACTTTTCATCACTTTCTCCCTCCTTTTTTGTGGCGCCTGACGCTACTTTTGGCGCCTTTACTGGCGCTTTTTTCGGCGCCTTCTGGGGACCCTTTGCTGGCTTCTCCAATGAGAACATCTCCTCCAGCAACGCCAGGTCGGCCGTTGTGTCGAAGAACGGGGGGATCGATTCGTCTGAATCAGACAGTATGGATACGATACACCGCTCTCCAATGTCTCAGCTTCAGCCGCGGCTGCGGCTGATTTTCGGCGGCTCCTCTGGCCAGTGGGCTCGCTCATCCCAAGTAGCAGTTCCATGGAGTCGTCAGAATTATAGTTGGCTGCCATCATATAGTTGTTGTCTGCTTTTATGCGTCACAAAAAATCCAGTCACCAGTATATGTTCGCCAGTATATATATAAAATATATATATATTTATTCACTTTTTGTTTAAAAATTGTTTTTTATACTATTTCACGTAGTGATATAGTATATTGGTTTTGTGCAATGTCCGTCATGCTGTCCGTCCGTCTGTCCGTCTGTCAGTCTGTCCGTCTGTCCGTATGAACGCAAACCATTTCCACGCTATTGAAGCTAGAGACTTGAAATTTGAAATATATACTCGTGTATACCCTAGTCTGATAAAGTGTCAAGATTTTCCCGATACGCCCACTAGGGGCGTGGCAAATCGGAAAATTCATTTTCCTGTATCTCAGAAACACTACTTTCAGAAGAGCTAGAGAGTTGAGATTTTAACTGAACACTCATGTCGATATTCCAAAATCAAAAAGCTATGGCGGATATATCTACGCCCATTGGGGCGTGGCAAATCGGGTCAAACTGTATCTTCTACAGTTTTAAAGCTGGAACGCCCAAATTTGGCACGTGGGTTACTGTTACGCTCCTATAAGGATCGCCCAAAAAATTTTATGGCCACGCCTACTAGGGGCGTGGCAAATCGGATCTGAAGATATAGTGATTTTACTAGTTTCGTTATATTTTGAGCACTATTGATGCTAGGGGCTTGAGACTTGGTATATATACTCGGGTTAACATCCCACAATCGAAAAGCTATGGTGGATATATCTACGCCCTCAGGGGGCGTGGCACCTAATATTAGCTTATATCTCTCTCAGTTTTAGTGCTAGAAGCTTCAAAATTAGATGTTAAGTTACTGGGGGCCTCTTCTATCGATTCCCCAAAAATTATTGTTACGCCCCGAAAGGGGCGTGACATACAGAAAAATATCCTGTAATTTTTCGAGTGTAAGCATCCAAACTTTACAGTTATATTCCTGAACGCCCACTCTATGCACATGTCTACGGCCACTGGGGGCGTGGCAAATCAAAACTGAAACATCTGCAGCTTCTGAGCCAATAACGCGCCAAATAATGACTTTGTGACCTTTGACCTTGTCTTTTGACTTGTTAAATTATATATATATGTTTGAAAAGAATATTTTATTAATACAAAATAACTAAATAAGGAAAATATAACCAAAATATCAACATGACCGCACCGGGGTTCGAGCCCACACCTCTACGCTCGCCAACGAACTTAAATCACATGTTCAGAGAGATGCCATCTCTCTCGATTTAGGTGCGTATTTTTGCTAAGGCAAGGGTTCGATCCTAATTGAAACTGTCTGGCCACCTCCAATGAAAAGTTTTAGTCTGCAGCTAATTTGAGCGGCGAAAGTGGGGATTTAAGGTTAAATTTTAAAAAATATAATGTGATAGATGCCCCTGTGTGCTGCTGGGGCGTGAAATAGTATTTCGCTGTCGGTTGCGTCCGACAGCAACGTTCTTACTTGTTTTTGTATGGCCAAATGCCTGGCAGCAATGACATTGGGGAGGGTCGATTGGCTTGGCCTGCCTCTCGACCCTCACTGCCTGTCCGCTTAGCTCGGTTAGTTGCAGTATTTGCATGTGGCTGCCATCCAGTTTGGGGTGCAGCTCAACCTCAAAAACGTTTACTGGCTTGCCAGTGAAACGCTTTTTTATGTTTCGTACATATTTTGCCTCATAGCCAAGTTCATTTATGCGCGCCTTAAGCCATTCACTGGGGGTAGAGTGGTGGATGTGCTTAATGCACACCCTATACCCTGCGCTGTTGGTGGGTGTGGAGTTGAGTGCCGTCTTCATTCAATGACGCCATGATGGCCTCATAGGTGGACAAGCTGTCGCACTCCACACGGAGACCATCATTTGCCATCGTACGGGTTCTAAATTTGCCTACTGCTGGATTACTTTGGAGTTTGTCCAGTAGTGGCATTATTTGCGGCACAAGTGGCAGAAATACCATTGGCACTTTGGCTTTAGTTTTAGTTTTGATGTTGTTGTTGTTTAATGGCGGCTGCTGTTGCTGTTCCTCAGATGGGCACGGCTGGCAGTCCATTTCCAGCTCTATTTGCTGTTGTTGTTCTGGCTGTTGTTGTTGCTGCTGCTGCTGCTGCTGTTGTTGTTGTTGTTGTTGTTGTTGTAGTTGCTGCTGCTGCTGTTGTTGACGCTGCCTTACCCTCATCTGCAGCCTCCTAGCGTAGTCGCTTTTATATTTTGGCGTTCTGAATGGGTAGTCCGTATCAGAAAATTCATCCTCCTCGGACTCATCCATCTCGCCACATCTGCGTTTCAATGGCGATTGCCATGAAACTATATTGGCTGAGGCTGCCATTGGTTGAGCTAGTTCGTGTAGCACCAATGATGGCACACTGAAAGCCATCTCTGGACTCCAGATATTGTTGTTGCTAATTTAGCTTGTGGCGACATTATAGCCATGGACTTTGCATCTGTTATTGCTGCTGCTGCGTCCAGCTTGCGACGAATGTGATCTGCGCCATGCGAATCCAGGCTGTGTCTAGTTTTTGGCGGCCTTTTAGACTGCTGTTGTTGTTGTTGTTGTTGGGCATTGATTGTCAGTTGTTCGTCTGTTATGGTCTCAATGTCTATGTAGTGGCTCTCACTTCCACTGGTAATGTTGTGAAGTGAGACATTTGTGTTTAGATTTTTATTATTTGTTGCTGCTCTAGTGTGTATTGTGCTTGTGCTTGTGCTTGTGCTTGCGCGGGTATTTGCAATTGCGCTTGCGCACATATTTGTATTTGCTTGTAACACAAGTTGTATTTGTGTGAGCTATTGCAGCATCAGTCAAGTCAGTCGAATTTATGTGTGTGTGTATGTGTTGTTTAGTTCTGCCTTCTCTTTCAGTGGCTGTGCGCGCGCGCTCTTCGGCTTCATTCCTTGCAGGTAAGTATTGTTCGTGTTAATGTTTGTGTTTGTGTGTATTTGTGTCTGTGATTGGGCAAGTGCGCGCTCTCTTAAATCTAGCTGAGCGAGCATGTTGGTGTTGGTGTTAGTGTTAGTGACTGTGGGTGTGAAACTTTCGAGTTTCGTTCTCTCGCCCTGCACTGTTTTGTTGGCGTGCGAATGTGTGTAAGCAGTGGACTTCTCGCTCGATCTGCTTGTATTGGTGTTGTTTTAGGCTTTCTTTTGGACTTTCTTTTGGCGGCGGGAGCAACTGACGCCACTTTTGGCGCCGGTTTTCTGGCGCCGTTATTTCTGGCGCCGTTTTTCTGGCGCCTTCTTTGGGGCAACCCCAATTAGCCTTATCCAAGGAGAATATCTCCTCCAACAATGCCATGCTGGCTTCATCGGCCGTTTCGTTAAAGAACGATGAGTTGGACATCTGAATCTGTCAGGGACAGTACAGACACGATACACTCACCGTTTTCTAGTGTTCAATTTCTGCCGCTGCTGCGGCTGATTGTCGGCAGGCTCCTCTGTCCAGCTGGCTCGCTCATCCCGAGTAGCATCTCCATGGAGTCTTTCTCGTTCGTAATTGGCTGTCATCTCTTTAATTCGTTGCCTTCTTTTATGCGGCGAACTTTATTTGCAGTCACTTTAGTTAAGAAAACACTTTATGCACTTTATGCACTTGGTTGCTTCAATTGTTAATTGATTTGATTTTCACTTATTTAATTTCCCATTTTTAGTAAATAACAAGATTTTTAATAGCTTTAAGTTTTAAATCACTTTATTTTAATTTTCAAGATTTTTTTTCTCGTGTGTATGTTTGGTGAGGCCTGTCAGCGGCGCTCTCGGTTGGATTGCGGCGGTGGGTATAGCGCACTCACCTCCACTCGAGCGCTGCGCTTGCGATTCGACAAAGGATTGAATCGGGCGCTGGGCGAACGATGATCACAGGTCCGAATGATTACTCTTCGTGTTTTTGAGCAACTGGTCTCGGCCTTTAAATGGTGTAATTTTGTTTGTTGTTGGCGCCTTCGTTACATGGGTTGTGGCGTTCGACTATTCATAGGTATAATGGCGTGACAGCTGTTGTTTGAGTTGTTCGAGTTGGAAGCTCCCATGTGTGGGGGGAGGGGTTGGCTGGAGGTGTGGACGATAACAATAACAGTGACTTAATTACTAACAATAAATAATCTTAACTAAAATTTTTTTACATTAATATATATCAATAATTTTTTCTTTTTTGCAGCTATTTTAGGACTTGGTGTGGGGATTCGCGGCTCTATGGTGCATGGGCCTCTTGCAGCTAGCTTCAGGCGCACACACATACACATCCACATGCGTAAGTATGCACCTGTCGCAATCCTCAGCTTTGGTTGAAGAAAATTTGTAATCTTCCTTTTCTTTGCAGCCTCGAACATCTATGGACATCACTGGGCTTTGGAGGTGCGCGACTCTGGAGCAGATCGGCGCATCATGGGCCGCCGTGTGGCGGCAGCGTTCTATACTGGGTAAGTATATTGTCAGGTTATGTTTATATTATTTATTTATTTTTTCTTTTTAGTTGCTGGGCATCTGAGGACTTCACTGGAGCATCTGTTGGCGGCGCATATCGTAGTCGCCCCTTGGTCAGGGCAGGCACCGCCGGGTAGCTGTGTAAAGGTAAGTTGTATTATTAATGTGTGTTCATATACTAATGTATATGATTTCATGCGTCGCCGGTCTTTGTGGTCATCGTTGGACGTCTTCATCATCATCGTTAGACATCTCTTGGACGACGCCGGCGCTCTTGGTAATTTATGGTGCTGCCTTGGGCAGCTGTTTGCGACTGCAGCGCAGCCTCAGGTAAGTATTTTGTTTGTGTTTATTTGTGTCCATATATTAATTCATATTTATTTATTTTCTATGTTATTGGCTATTATTATGGACTTTACTGTACATCACTAGGTGCATCATTGGGCATCTCTTGGGCAGCGTCTGTGCCCATTGGTCAGGTGGAGTGTCGCATATAAACAGTGCAGCCTCAAGGTATGCAATTGAATTTATTATTTGCTTTATTTTTTTTATGCCCTGAACCCATTGAAAATGGGAAATCAGGGTATAATGTTTTTGTTGAAATGTATGTAACAGGCAGAAGGAGGCGTGGCAGACCCCATAAAGTATATATATTCTTGATTAGGGAGACAAGACGAGTTGATATAGCCATGTCCGTCTGTCCGTCAGTCCGTCTGTCTGTCAGTATGTATGAACGCGTCGTTCTCAGAACCTATAAGAGCTAGAGACTTGAAATTTTTTATGTAGGTCCGTGAATAGCACGAAAAGATCGAGTTTGTTAAAAAAGTCGATAACTATTTTAGTTTTAATGTTATCGATTAAAAACATTATCGACTGTTAGTAATAAAATTATATCTCCCACGCCTTTATAGCTAGAGTCCCCAATTTTTTGTGTAAGTTTTATATTTATTTTATCTAATTTTGGTCTTTGTTAAATTTTAAATACCGGCTCCAAATTTCCCCAAATATTTAAATTGAGGTTAGTTGCACTCAAATCCTGTAAATGAATGGGTTTACATTTTTAAAAATTGAAAAAAATGTAATAAAAATGATGAACATAAGCTGAAAATTTCATTCAAATCCATTAATTCGCGCAGAAGTTATTAAACAAAACATTTGGCCAATCGGCTAACCACGTGACCAGCAACGCAAAACAAATTGTTTTCCTATACATGTGCACACATACACACATACACATTGAGTTGCGTGCATCTAGCAAATTCTCAAACCCGCAAGTTTTAGTTTTCTGTGCGTTTATACGAAATGCTAATTATGCAGTATTTTTAAAAACGCAGATAGCGCGGGGTTTAGGGTATCTCCTAGTCGGGACCCCGACTAGAGTTTTCTTACTTGTTTTTGTTTATTTTATTTAAGTTAGAACCTGTACAAACAAAACTTAGTACTGTAACAACACATGACTTATATATATATCGGCCAAACTCAGTCGTATTGTGAGGAACTGAAGATTAATTAGTTATAGGTTTAAGGTGTTCCCAGCGTTTGGCAAAGCCTTGCCGTTTAAGTCTTCTTAGGGTCTGGCAGGACTAGACCCTTGCAAGTAGGCTTCGGTGTCGTTGCACCTATCTGAGTATCGGTTGTATGTCGCCTATCTGCTCTTCAAAGGCTTTATTAAGTATAGTGTTATTGTCAAGCTTCGAGTTGATCCTTTATGGGGAGTGGTTTAGAAACCGCGTGTTTATACCAGGGGGTGTTAGTTATTGTGGGTGGGGAAGCACTCGGTTCTGACAGTACCTGTATCCGTATTGCATGTATCAGCCTTTTAGGGTGAAGCAGGGGTTTAATGTTTTTAGCGGATTGATTTTCATATTCCACCGCTTGCACCAATCAGTGAGCGTATCAAGATACCTCTATAGTCCTGTACTTCATCGTGACTGTTGGAGTTGTAGATGACTGCAACATCATCAGCATAAGTGGCAATGACAGCTTTCGAGGGAGCGTCCATATGTTGAGAGGACGGCCTAGGTATGTCTGCCGTATACAAGGAGAACAGTAGCGGACCAAGAACACTGCCCTGCGGCACTCCTGCTCTCATAGAGTATGTGGACGATAGTGTATCATTTACCTTTACTTTAATCTGTATCATTTACCTTTACACCAATCTGTGAACTTGCTCCACTGTGCCGTGCCCTCCCGAAATACAAATTGGTGATCCGGTAAGATATTGGATTGTCTTATTATGACATTAATTCGTTTAGCAATGGTCCTCTCCCATAATTTAGACAGGGAGGGCAATAGACTATAGGCCAATAAGACTCTGGATCCTCTTCCGGTTTGCCTGGCTTATGAATCATCAAGATTGCAGCTATTTTCCATTGTCTAGGAAAACTTGAAGCCTGATGATGGCATTAAAGATTAGTACAATGTACAGTACCGCTCTTGTAGACAAGGCCTTCAGCGTAGCATTGCAAATCTTGTCTATTCCAGCATCTACAACAACAACATCAACAACAGCAGCAGCAGCAACAACAACAGCAGCCAGAGCAACAGCAGCAGCAACAACAACAGCAGCCAGAGCAACAGCACCAGCAACAACAACAGCAGCCACAGCAAGAGCAGCAACAGCAGCCAGAGCAACAGCAGCAACAACAACAACAACAACAACAGCAAATAGAGATGGACTGCCAGCCGTGCCCATCTGAGGAACAGCAAAGCAGCCGCATTAAACAACAACAACATCAAAACTAAAACTAAAGCCAAAGTGCCACTTGTGCCGTAAATAATGCCACTACTGGACAAACTCCAAAGTAATCCAGCAGTAGGCAAATTTAGAACCCGTACGATGGCAAATGATGGTCTCCGTGTGGAGTGCGACAGCATGTCCACCTATGAGGCCATCATGGCGTCATTGAATGAAGACGGCACTCAACTCCACACCCACCAACAGCGCAGGGTATAGGGTGTGCATTAAGCACATCCACCACTCTACCCCCAGTGAATGGCTTAAGGCGCGCATAAATGAACTTGGCTATGAGGCAAAATATGTACGAAACATAAAAAGCGTTTCACTGGCAAGCCAGTAAACGTTTTTGAGGTTGAGCTGCAACCCAAACTGGATGGCAGCCACATGCAAATACTGCAACTAACCGAGCTAAGCGGACAGGCAGTGAGGGTCGAGAGGCAGGCCAAGCCAATCGACCCTCCCAATCTATTGCTGCCAGGCATTTGGCCATACAAAAACAAGTAAGAACGTTGCTGTCGGACGCAACCGACAGCGAAATACTATTTCACGTCCCAGCAGCCCACAGGGGCCTCTATCACATTATATTTTTTTTAAATTTAACCTTAAATCCCCACTTCTTTTAGCTGCAGACTAAAACTTTTCATTGGAGGTGGCCAGACAGTTTCAATTAGGATCGAACCCTTACCTTAGCAAAAATACGCACCTAAATTGAGAGAGATGGCATCTCTCAAAATGAGAGAGGTGGCAACTCTGAACATGTGATTTAAGTTCGTTGGCGAGCGTAGAGGTGTGGGCTCGAACCCCGGTGCGGTCATGTTGATATTTTTGTTATATTTTCCTTATTTAGTTATTTTGTATTAATAAAATATTCTTTTCAAACATATATATATAATTTAACAAATAAAAGGACAAGGTCAAAGGTCACAAAGTCATTATTTGGCGCGTTATTGGCTCAAAGCTGCAGATGTTTCAGTTTTGATTTGCCACGCCCCCAGTGGCCGTAGACATGATGCATAGAGTGGGCGTTCAGGAATATAACTGTAAAGTTTGGATGCTTACACTCGAAAATTACAGGGTATTTTTCTGTATGTCACGCCCCTTTCAGGGCGTAACAATAATTTTTGGGAAATCGATAGAGGGGGCCTCCAGTAACTTAACATTAATTTTGAAGCTTCCAGCACTAAAACTGGGAGATATAAGCTGATATTAGTTGCCACGCCCCTGAGGGCGAGATATATCCGCCATAGCTTTTCGATTGTGGGATGTTAACCCGAGTATATATACCAAGTCTCAAGTCTCTTGCATCAATAGTGCTCAAAATATAACGAAACTAGTAAAATCACTATGTCTTCAGATCCGATTTGCCACGCCCCTAGTAGGCGTGGCCATAAAATTTTGTGGACGATCCTTATAGGGGTCGTAACAGTAACCCATGTGCCAAATTTGGGCGTTCCAGCTTTAAAACTGTAGAAGATACAGTTTGACCCGATTTGCCACGCCCCAATGGGCGTAGATATATCCGCCATAGCTTTTTGATTTTGGAATATCGACATGAGTGTTCAGTTAAAATCTCAACTCTCTAGCTCTTCTGAAAGTAGTGTTTCTGAGATACAGGAAAATGAATTTTCCGATTTGCCACGCCCCTAGTGGGCGTATCGGGAAAATCTTGACACTTTATCAGACTAGGGTATACACAGTATATATTTCAAATTTCAAGTCTCTAGCTTCAATAGCGTGGAAATGGTTTGCGTTCAAACCGACAAAACAGCAGAAAAACTCGGACAGACGGACGGACAGCATGACGGACATTGCACAAACCCAATATACTATATCACTACGTGAAATAGTATAAAAAGCAAATAAATTTTCTTATTAATTCAAAATGGGAAAAATATAAAATAAAAATTCAAAGTGAAGCCAATAAATTAAAAAACAATTTTTAAGCAAAAAGTGAATAAATATATATATATTTTATATATATATACTGGCGAACATATACTGGTGACTGGATTTTTTGTGACGCATAAAAGCAGACAACAACTATATGATGGCAGCCAACTATAATTCTGACGACTCCATGGAACTGCTACTTGGGAATGAGCGAGCCCACTGGCCAGAGGAGCCGCCGACAATCAGCCGCAGCCGCAGCCGCGGCTGAAGCTGAGACATTGGAGAGCGGTGTATCGTATCCATACTGTCTGATTCAGACGAATCGATCCCCCGTTCTTCGACACAACGGCCGACCTGGCTTCGCTGGAGGAGATGTTCTCATTGGAGAAGCCAGCAAAGGGTCCCCAGAAGGCGCCGAAAAAAGCGCCAGAAAAGGCGCCAAAAGTAGCGTCAGGCGCCACAAAAAAAGGAGGGAGAAAGTGATGAAAAGTCACTCTCACCAACACACAGGAAGTGTCAAAGAGAGGCAGACACCTCTAGAAATTCCCTTCCGCTCACTCACACTAACACACTAGCCCAGCCTCAGCTAGCAGAGAGCGCACTTTTCCAGCCTCAACAGCAAACACACAAACAAACACAAATAAAAGCCGACACAAATACTTACATGCATCGCATGATGCCGAAAGCGCGACACACATACACAGCCACTACAAATACACCAAAGACTAAATAAGAGAGATAAGGCAGCAGCACTAAACCACACATATACATACAGAAACACTCTCTTGACTGACGCTGCAAACGCAAAGACAAATACAAATACAAACGTAAAGACTGCCGATACACTGACGAACGCAATTAAGAGCGCCAATACAAATACCAAAGAAAACGTAATGACGAACGCGCTCACAATGATCACTAATACAGATACAAACACAAAAGCAACTACAAATACGAGTGTAAGCGCAAGCGCAATGCCAATTATGGCAACGAGTAGCATTAATTTAAATTCTAACTTAAATTTAAATACATCTGAAGTACAAAGGAGGCTTTCTAAGGTGCCACCATTGCTCCCTCACGAACTGCCACAAGCAATGGCAGCTCCAGCAAATTCAGCTTCATGGCAATCGCCATTGAAGCGTAGATGTGGCGAAATGGACGATTCCGAGGAAGAAGATCTTTCTGACCCGGACTCGCCATTCCAAACGCCACAATTCAAAAGCGATTACGCCAAGAGGCTGCAGATGAGAGTCAAGCAGAGGCGGCAGCAACAGCAGCTACAGCTACAGCAGCATCAACAACAACAACAACAGCAGCCAGAGCAGCCAGAGCAGCAACAACAGCAAGAAATTGAGCAGCAAATGGATTGCCAGCCATGCCCAGCTGAAGAGCAGCAACAGCAGCCGCAAATAGATAACACCCGTGCCGCAAATAGTACCACTGCTGGATAAGCTGCAAAGCAATCCAGCAGTTGGGAAATTCATCACAAGAACAATGTCTAATGATGGTCTGCGTATAGAATGCGATAATATGCAAACATACGAGGCCATCATGGAGACTTTAAATAAAGATGGCACCCACTTGCATACACACCAACAGCGCAGCCAGAGGGGGTATAGGGTGTGCATTAAGCACATTCACCACTCTACCCCCTGTGAATGGCTTAAGGCGCGGCAAGCCTGTGAACGTGTTCGAGGTGGAGTTGCAGCCCAAAATGGATGGCAGCCATACCCGCATCCTGGAGCTCACAGAGCTAAGCGGGCAGGCAGTGAGGTCGAGAGGATAGCTAAGCCGATCGATGCCATCGCTGTCAGGCATTTGGGACACGAAAACTATTGTAGGCGGCAATTTAGATGTATGAAGTGTGCAGGAAAGCACGCTTCGACCGCCTGCACTAAATCTAGACAGGCAGCCCCTAAATGCGATAATTGCTGTGGCGAGCATATTAGTAACTATAAGGGCTGTCCTGTCTACAAAGAAGCCCGGTCCAGGCTGCAGTCTTATAAAGGAGGCAAAGAGCTAAAGCAGATAGGGCATAAGCAACAACAACAACAAATAAAGAAACAAAACGATCAAGTAAAATCAGTATACTCTCTAATAACAAGCAGCACCAGCAATATCAACAACATAGACAGACCCAACAAGGCGCCAATACTAGTACTTATTCTAAAACTAAAACTATATCTAATCCAACTGAGAGGGTGACGTCCACGCATCTCCACTCCAGTGTGGTCGATCGATAACTGACGTATGCCGTGTGGTGCGCGGCAATGCCACCTCATGTCATCAACAAAGGCATCAGGTGACTCCAGAAATGGCCAACACCAGCAACAGCAACTATCGCAGCAACGGCACCAACAACAGCAACCCAGAGTAAGAGCTGCTGCAACCAATACCTCAGGTAGAATCCCAGCTCCAGCGGTCAAAAACCTGAGAAAGCCATCGCGCAATCTAGAAAATGACAGCCACCAGTCCCATCCTGGGCGTCAATGGCCAAAAAAGGCAGCTCACCACCAGCAGCATCACTGGCAACAACAACAACGGAAGCAAAAGCAGCAATTGGTGACCAGGAACCAGCAGCAAAGCACCTGGCTAATTTAAAGCAGCGGCTGCGCGATGATGCATCCCCTGGCAAACACTAGACGCCAGCCCCTATTGCGACTCCAGAGCCGCTAATCCAGGCTCTCGAATTGAACATGATCATGTTCAACAAAATGCAGGCAAAGTTTGGGCAACTATTCACAGTCCTTGTGCAGTTGATCCCTCTCATTGCCCAGCAACAGCAACATAAGCAGCAACAGCACAGCGATATGCAAAATACAACAGCAAACGAGCACACTAATCTATAGACAGGAAATAGATAACTCACCTCCAACCACCAACCACCACAACCACCAGCACCATAACCAACATCGGGCGCATACGCACAACCTCCAGAATGGCAACGCATTTATAATTGCCGTCTGGAACGCGTGTGGAGTGCGCAAAATGTCTGAATTGGAATTTTTTATGAAAAGAGAAGGCATACAAATAATGATAATAGCCGAAACGAAGATAGCTCAGAATTCTGATATTATTAACATACCGGGATATACAGCCTATGCTGCTACCAACCATAACTCAAGTAGGAGAGGCGGGGTAGCTACTCTTGTCAGAGCTGACGTCAACATGCTGCCCTTCAAACCATCCGAACGCCATATGTACAAAGTGCTCCAATTGCGCTGCTACCTGCAAAAACAAACCAGATAAATCAGGAGATGTAGTAGTCGTTGCTCCGATATACTGCCCACCAACCTTCAAGTGGACTAAAAGCCACTTCCAAATGCTACTAAGCCACTTCAATGGCATAACAGGGTACCCTACTTCAGACTTTTTACTCTGCGGCGACAGGAATGCTAAGCACTCATGGTGGGGAAACTCTCGTTCGTACAATAGAGGCAGAGCCTTAATGAGTACAATCCAGTCGCACAGACGCTACAATGTACTGGCAACTGGAGGCGCCACCCACTATTCCTATGTCAGTTATAAGCAGCCATCGGCTATCGACTTTGCTGTATATGGTGGCATGAATGGCATGCGTCTGAAAATACGATCCACAACAGACCTGGATTTGGACCACCAACCACTACGTATAGATATACGTACTGTTCGATTCCAGAGGACTGCTGGACCACCAGGCGGTGTCCTACCCCACTAAGGATACCAGAAAATAGGACTAGGCACTTCCAGGATGCACTAGGAGGCTAATCCACCTGAATACGGATATAGTATCTAAAGACGACATCGACGACGCTATAGATGTGTTTCTTAGGAAAATCCAAGAGGCGGCCAAACAAACAATGGGCAATACAAATCGTAAA
Source organism: Drosophila mercatorum (assembly GCA_961210405.1). Classification (NCBI taxonomy): domain Eukaryota; kingdom Metazoa; phylum Arthropoda; class Insecta; order Diptera; family Drosophilidae; genus Drosophila; species Drosophila mercatorum. The sequence goes on along the minus strand of CAUIUS010000145.1, from coordinate 5,175 downwards.
CTCCATCGCTGGCGCCACCCGGTACCAGTGCTGGATGAAGCCACTAAATCGCTACTTGAGTGGAAGCAACGATGTAAAAAATTTTGAACGCCACTGGCATCCCTGAGGCAAGATCACAATATAGAGCGGCCCAGAATAGGCTCAAAAAGCACTTCTAAAACTAAAGAGGCAAAATATTAATAAACTATTTGAAGGCATTGGCGCCAATGACCCTTATAGCCTAAACAAAAGGCGCCTAACCAAAAGGATTAAGGCACAGCCACAGCCAAATTATCCTGTACGCCATCAGGTCATATCACCATCAGACCCAGAAGACGGGCAGGTTAAATGGACTCGAACAACGGCTGAAAAGGCTGAAACGTTCGCCACTCACCTGGAGTCAAGATTCGCACCTGCGTTTGCCAACACAATAGAGGACCGAACAAGCATAATTGAAGAGCTGAGTGGGCTTAATGAAAGCAAACGTCAACAACAACAATAACAACAAGCTCAACAACAACAGAAACGGCCAATCAGCCCAATAACAATAGAAGAGCTAAAAGCTGCCATTGCTACACTAGAAGCAAAAAAAGCTCCTGGAAATGACAATATCGATAACAAATTGATAAAACAGCTGCCACTAAAAGCGCAACTATACCTGCTACTGATTTATAATTCAATGTTCTGATAACTGGTCATTTCCCTTGGATATGGAAGCACGCGGTGATAACACTGATCCTCAAGCCTGGCAAAACGTTCTCGGACCTTAAATCATACCGTCCAATCAGCCTAACATCAGGCTGGCCAAACTCTTTGAAAAACTGCTGCTAGCAAGACTATTCGCAGTAGAAGAATTTGAAAAAGCGGTCCCATCTCATCAATTTGGGTTCAGGCGAGAACACGGCACTGACCAGCAGCTGACCAGAGTGACCCAATTCATATTGCGAGCCTATGAAAATAAGCAATATTGCTCGGGGGTATTTATAGACATCTCCGAAGCCTTCGACAGAGTGTGGCATGAAGGCCTACTACGCAAATTGTGCAAGCTGCTGCCACTTCAACTATACACCATCCTAGAAAGTTAGCTTAAAGGAAGGACATTCCCTGTCAAGTGTAATGACACCATGTCTAGGACTGGGAAAATTACTGCTGGAGTACCACAGGAAGCGTACTGGGGCCCATACTTTACACGATCTTCGCATCTGATATGCCCCTGCCCCTCCCTCAAACATTAATGACAGGCAACATATACTTCACAAACAAATGCTGCTATCAACATTTGCAGACGACACCGTCATAATGTGCGCAGCAAACAATTATACATAAGCAATTCACGGAAACAATGACTACCTGAGCAAATTCGAAAAATGGGCAAGGAAATGGGCTATAAACCTTAACACAGGAAAGACTGGCCATGTCCTATTTACATTGCGAAATGTTGGCAGACAAGCAACGCTAACAACACCCAAAATATTTGGCCAAGCTATAGCCCACAAACCCTCTCACACATACCTGGGCGTCATACTGGACCGAAAGCTCAGCATGAAGCAACACACTAACCTCCTAAGGATGATGCTCAAAACAAGGGCGGAAAAGCTGGAATGGCTTCTTGGACATAATAGCCAACTGGCTAAAAGATGCAAGGCTACCATCATAAAGCAACTAATAATGCCAATTTGGCAATATGCATTGCCAGTCTGGGGCTCTCTTACAGCTGCCACTCACATTATGAAAACACATAGAATGCAAAATAAAATAAACAGGAAAGCCCTGAGTGCATCATGGCTCACTCGAAATGCCACACTGGAAGTCAAGTATGGTCTTAAAACGATCGAGGAAGTATTCGAGTTGGCAAGTCGCTTTGCTAACTCATTAGCAAATCACACCAATCACGAAGCACGAGGACTGATGGTAGACCCATACATTCCGCAAAGAGTGCATTGGCCACGATATATGGCGAAACTTCAACAACATATTCGCCCCATTCAAACGCAAGCGCACAATCCAAGTGGAACAACAACTCCAACCAGCTGCCGACACTATTGCGACTCGAAGCTGAAGACTGGGACAGACGTGAAGCGGATAGACGAGCCGAACTACAGACAAGACGCGAACGAGAACAAGAACCTGGTCATACAAACAGGCTCAGCCTCATGCAAATGTTCTTCTATAATAGAGCCTATATAACTGGAGAACTCTCCAGATCGAGGGCATTAGCAAGAGTCCAAGGCCAGCCACTAAGCGTGAAAAAGCAATTATACCTGACTATGATGAGGAACAGGACAACTCACAGACATCGACATCAGCAATGCCAATAATTCAAATATCTTCATCACTATCACCTGCTGCGACCACCGACATAGCGACACCAGGAGCAGTGCTGGCAACAATAGAAATACAAGATTCTACCACACCAACACTGTCACCAGCTCCGCCACCAGGCACACCTCAAACACTACTTACGATGCGCATGACTGGACCGCTACTACAACCACCACCAATTTCACAAGAGGCGTTATTAGACGAACGGCTAGAAAGTCTCAGAATCAACCTGGAACTAGCTCTGGATGAGGACACTGAGACAGAACAATAGCTTGCAGAGCCACTTACATATTCACCTGTGATTATATAGAACACACGGCTGCTCAAGGTGGAACAGCACTTGACCAAATGGCCACCGATTAAGTCCAAGTGATGTCAAGCGATGACTATAAAGATGTCCAGGATGATCGGCGACATGGAAATTAAATAAAGAAATAATGAATATATGAACACATATATAAAAACGAATATATTACTTACCTGAAGCTGCACTGCAGCTGCCGCACAGCTGCCCAAGGCGGCATCAGTCCTGACAAACGGGCATTGAAGAAGTCCAAGAGAAATCCAGAATAATGTCCAGGATGATCGGCGACATTAAAAATAAAATAAAAATTAAAATATATACATAAATATATACAGTTGCGGTCAGAAAAATAGTAGTGCGACTGAGCACCAAATGTTGGACAGCAAAACTAAATGATAAACCCAATTTTTTTAAAGCAAGTTGATATTAATATTAAGTTTAGCCTCTATTCTTACTAATTAAAATGTTTTTTTTGCTACAAACTTGGGACATTTGGACTTTAGGGCTTCAAAATCAAAAAATTTCCAAAATTGGCTGTTCATTAAAATAGTAGTGGCGACTAAAAAAAATGAAAACTACTGTTTAAGATAAGTTTAATTTAATATATAATGGTTTACACATATTTTATGATCGAAGAGTTTGTTATAAATTCCCAACTTTTTAAATCGGGTTGTCACCTGCGTGCTATGGAGTCGATGAGGTCCTGGCATCGTTTCAGAGGAATTTCGTGCCACGCCCCCTGAACAACTTGTCAAAGTCGATTTATTTTTAGTTTCCATAAGTCTCTTAACATCGCCATATAGTTTTTCGATCGGAAATGGATCTGGTGGCTAATTTGCCCAAGGAATGACGTCGATTTTTTCTTGAGCAAAGCACTCGCATATTTTGGGCCCTAATCGGGCTGAAACGTCCATTCAAAAAATATTTTCCTACTATTATATAGTAGCACTATATTTTAAATTATTTGGATGTACACATTTTTGTCAAATATTTGATTTATAATATGGTTTTCACAAAATACCAGCCTATGAAAAGCAGTCCCATGTCATAGTGCTCAGACCCCCCTATGTGGCCGTCCACAAGAAGTCTCACAGTTAACTTGGAATGATGTTCCATGGTTTTTTAGACTCCATACGTACTCTTTAGTGTCTTTCTCTTTGGTGGCAACCAAAAAGAACTATTTTGCTTTCATTCCCGTACTGCACGGTGCCGCACCTATTAATGTGCCCGATTCTGTGAACTTTGCACATTGAAATTTTTGGCGGTATAGCACTTTTTTTTAAATGGGTCCTTTTTAAGGACTTCTGATGGATGAATTATATTTCTTAGGACGATAACGAACTATGAGATCCCAAATTGTTTTAATTTTATTCGTTTTTAGTTTCTTTTTCTGTAGCTAACGGATTAATCCTACCGTAACACACAATTGGTGGATCCACTACAAGTTAGTTTTGAATATGCCACCCGGTTTTCAGGCTTCTTATTATAGTGAATGGAGCTAAATACCATTGAAGCAGTGTATCCAACAATATTTTCAATTTTTTGTATAAGTTTTTCCCCGATTTTTAGGTCTGACTGGTGAAATTCCCTATTCAGTCGAGAAATGCTTCCCCCTCCCACTAAAATATAAAAAATATTGCAATTCCAAATAATTTCAGTTACTCAAATATAAGATAATTAATCACACTTCATGTAAATACATTTCTTTTTATACCCTGAACCCATTGAAAATGGGAATTCAGGGTATAATGTTTTGTTGAAAGGCGTATGTATGTAACAGGCAGAAGGAGGCGTGGCAGACCGTCTGTCCGTCCGTCTGTCCGTCTGTCTGTATGTATGAACGCGTCGTTCTCAGAACCTACAAGAGCTAGAGACTTGAAATTTTTTATGTAGGTTCCTGTATAGCACGAAAAGATCGAGTTTGTTTCAGAAATTCGATAACTGTTACCGTTTTATTGTTATCGATTAAAACGAAAATCTAAAATAAGCTATAAAATTCTATTTAATTCATATTTATAGTTAGAGTCTTCAAATTTTGCATTTAGTGTTAGGTAAGCCTTACGCAATTTCGGTTTTTGTTAAATTTTGGGTGCCACGCCCCTTCGCTTCAAATTTGTAACTCCCGTATATCAAATACTAGAGACTTGTGCTTTGGCACATACATACATATAGATGACATGATCACGCCCAACAAGTTTGATCAAAATCGTTCGTCTAGAAAAAAGTTATTAAACATTTAATTTCCCATAACATTGCCATGCAAAGCAGCAAAGAACAGCTGACGCACCGACTTGCGCTTGTGTGTGCGTGCGCCTGTGTATGTGTGTGTATATGTTTTGCTTGTACTGAACGTACATATGCATGTGTATATAAAAGAAATGAAGAATTCTTGGAATAGCGGATCTTCGCAGGGTTCAAGGTATACCCTAGTCGAGCGGTCTCGACTAGAGTTTTCTTACTTGTTTTATATTCATTTTATTGCTCTTAAGAAATAAATACATCAAAAATTAAGTATAAAATAACGCTCGCTGCTTGCGGGACTGCCGTAAAGCATTGCTTCGCAAGCTTTT
>CAUIUS010000144.1:0-19336 GCA_961210405.1 Drosophila mercatorum | reverse complement strand
GAAAGAAGAGTGCCAAGTAGCGGTAAAAGAACCGCAATCGATGACTGTACTGCAGAGACTTTTCTTGCGTTAACTTACATGCATACATTCTTTTAACAATTTATACATGCATACATTCATTAAATCATATATACATTCATTAAATCATTCATACAATTATTACACCATACATTTATTAAATCATTCATACATTCATCAAATCATGCATACATTCATCAAATCATTCATACATTCATTAAATCATGAATCCATTCATTAAATCATTAATATATTTACATATCATTCATACATTCAGTCATACATGCATTAAATCATTCATTCATTAAATAAATCATTCATACATTCATTAGCTCAGTCATACATGCATACATTCATTTAATCATATATACATTCATTAAATCATTCATAATTCATACATCAGTAAATCATTCATACATTCATTAAATCATGTATATGTTTTTAAATCAATATTACAAACTTTCATATTTTAAATAAATCATACGTTCATACATTCATTAAATCATTCATACATTCATTAACTCATTCATACATTCATCAAATCATTCATACATTCATTAAATCATTAATACATTATATTCATTAACTCAGTCATACATCCATTAAGTCATTCATAATTCATACATTCAGTAAATCATTCATACATGCATTAATTTATTCATACATTAAATAAATCATTCATACATTCATCAAATCATCAAATCATTCATACATCCATCAATTAAATAAATTATAAATACATATATTAACTCATTCATAGAGTCATACATGCACTAAATCATTCATACATCCATTACTCATTCATACATTCATTAAATCATTCATTCATTAATTAACTCATTCAGACATTCATTAAATCATTAATATATTTATCGAATCATTCATACATTCAGTCATACATGCATTAATTCATTCATACATTTAATATATAATTCATACATTCATTAACTCAGTCATACATACATTAAATTTTATATACATTCATGAAATCATTCATAATTCATTCATTCAGTAAATCATTCATACATTCATTACATCATGCATACATTTATTAAATCAATCATACATTCATTAAATCAATCATACATGCATTAAATCATCAATACATTCATCAAATCATTCGTACATGCATTAACTCAATCATACAGTCATACATGCATTAAATAATTCATACATCAAATAAATCATTCATACATGCATTTATTTACTCATACATTAAATAAATCATTCATACATTCATCAATAAAATAAATTAATCATACATATATTAACTCATCATACATTCATTAACTCAGTCATACATGCATACATTTAATCATATATACATTCATTAAATCTTGCATACATTTATTAAATAAATCATACATTCATTAAATCATTCATAAATGCATTAAATCATTCATACATGCATACATGCATTAAATCATATATACATTCATTAAATCATTCATAATTCATTCATTCATTAAATCATTCATAAATGCATTAAATCATTCATACATGCATACATGCATTTAATCATATATACATTCATTAAATCTTGCATACATTTATTAAATAAATCATACATTCATTAAATCATTCATACATGCATTAAATCATTCATTCATTAAATAAATCATTCATACATTCATTAACTCATACATTCATGCATACATTCATTTAATCATATATACATTCATTAAATCATTCATAATTCATACATCAGTAAATCATTCATAATTCATACATTAATTAATTCATTCATACATTCATTAAATCATGCATACATTTATTAAATCAATCTTACATTCATACATATTTTAAATAAATCATACGTTCATACATTCATTAAATCATTCATACATTCATTAACTCATTTATACATACATTAAATCATTCATACATTATTCAAATTATTCATCATTCATTAAGTCATTCATATATTTATACATGCATACATTCATTAAATCATATATACATTCATTAAATCATGCATACATATATTAAATAAATCATATATTTATACATACATACATTCATTAAATAATTCATACATGCATTAAATCATTCATACATGGATTAAATCATATATACATTCATTAAATCACTCAAAATTCATACATTCATTAACGCATTCATGCATACATTAAATCATTCATACATTATTCAAATCATGCATCATTCATTATACATGCATACATTCTTTAAACAATTTATACATGCATACATTCATTAAATCATATATACATTCATTAAATCATTCATACATTCATCAAATCATTCATACATTCATTAAATCATTAATCCATTCATTAAATCATTAATATATTTACATATCATTCATACATTCAGTCATACATGCATTAAATCATTCATTCATTAAATAAATCATTCATACATTCATTAACTCAGTCATACATGCATACATTCATTTAATCATATATACATTCATTAAATCATTCATACATTCATTAAATCATGTATACGTTTTTAAATCAATATTACAAACTTTCACATTTTAATAAATCATACGTTCATACATTCATTAAATCATTCATACATTCATTAACTCGTTCATACATTCATCAAATCATTCATACATTATATTCATTAACTCAGTCATATATGCAGTTGGTCATTCATAATTCATACATTCATTAAATCATTCATACATTCATCAAATCATTCATACATTCATTAAATCATTCATACATTTATTACACCATGCATACATTTATTAAATTAATCATAAATTAATCATACATCATGATATGTAAATATATTAATGATTTAATGAATGGATTAATGATTTAATGAATGTATGAATGATTTGATGAATGAGTTAATGAATGTCATTAATTGTTTAGTGCATGTATGAATGATTTAATATAAATGCACTAAACAATTAATACATTCATTCACTCATTCATCAAATCATTCATACATTCATTAAATCATTAATCCATTCATTAAATCATTAATATATTTACATATCATTCATACATTCAGTCATACATACATTAAATCATTCATTCATTAAATAAAGCATTCATACATGCATTAAATCATTCATACATGCATTAAATCATTCATACATGCATTAAATCATTCATACATGCATACATGCATTTAATGATATATACATTTATTAAATAAATCATACATTCATTAAATCATTCATACATTCATCAAATCATTCATACATTCATCAAATCATTCATACATTCATTAAATCATTCATACATTTATTACACCATGCATACATTTATTAAATTAATCATACATTCATTAAATCATTCATAAATGCACTAAACAATTAATACATTCATTAACTCATTCATCAAATCATTCATACATTCATTAAATCATTAATCCATTCATTAAATCATTAATATATTTACATATCATTCATACATTCAGTCATACATACATTAAATCATTCATTCATTAAATAAAGCATTCATACATGCATTAAATCATTCATACATGCATTAAATCATTCATACATGCATACATGCATTTAATGATATATACATTTATTAAATAAATCATACATTCATTAAATCATTCATACATTCATCAAATCATTCATACATTCATTAAATCATGTATACGTTTTTAAATCAATATTACAAACTTTCATATTTTAAATAAATCATACGTTCATACATTCATTAAATCATTCATACATTCATTAACTCATTCATAGAGTCAAGTGTGCCTCCCATTTCCATAAGTCTTCCTCCGTGAACATTGTTGTATTTTGCCACTCACATATGTATATACGTACATGTACAAGTTGACATATATATGTATATATACATATGTACATACATATATATGTATCACCTATACCTACGTCTAAAGGAAACAACTGCAAGTGATTCTAAAACACCGAACACCGCGATACAGTGTCAAAGCGCCACTCACCAACAAATAAACAAATAAATTAATTAAATTTTGGCAGCCACGGCGGCTTTCACGTACGCGCATGTATATGTACATATGTTTATCGATGCATGCATACTTATGTATGTATGTGTGTGGCATAAGCGCAACGACACTTGCACTACGACAACAATTGTAGCCAATCCGATTGGCTTCCCGCAATTTAAAACCTATCATTTAAAACCAACAAGAAGGGTGCAATTGGTTTAAGACAACGCCCGCGTTTAAACCAAAGAAATAATTAAATATAACACACATTTTCACACTTTGCAAAACCCACCACCGGCAAAACAGCTGTTGCGCGATCAGTGTTGGCACTCGAGTTCCAAGCCGTGATTTAGTCACGGTTTCAGTCACTTTTGTCAATCCGTGCAAAATACTGCAAAACCCACCACCGGCACTACAGCTGAGCTGGCAAATATATATATTTTTTTGGCAATATATATTTCCGAAAATTTAAAATTATAAATTGTTATTATAGAATAAATAAAAAAATATATAAATAAAATAAATAAATAAAAAAATTAAATAAACAAAAAAAAAAAATAAATAAATAAATAAAAAAATAAATAAATAAAATAAATTTTAAAAAAACTATATATAGTTCCATATACCTACAATCTGGACACATTTATCATATAACTAATCCGTATACAGTCCACTACCTGAAGTTGCGTTTTTTGTTTCCACCGGTTTTGGTCCGATAATAGCCTTTCTCCCCATCGCTCACTCTATAATGTCCACTGAACCATCCAAGGTAGATAAAAGTCCGCTAGCCTTACGGTTCCAAGTCCCACAGACACTTCGTCCGAAATTCCGTCGAAGCCTCGTCCAGTGCTAACCAAGCGCACTCCCATTCGTACCTCTACAGCGACCTCTCGTAGCCACAGCGGGTCTCCAACTTCTCGTCCTCTCACTTCCTCCGTATCTAATCCTCGCAAGAGCATCTCTCCGACTCTGACGGTAGTCGTGACTGAGCCGGGTTTTCCCATACTCACTCGGTCCACTTCTCAACAGCTCAGAGAACGTTCCAATATGTCACTTTCCGACTTTATTGCGACATGCGACGCCTTGACGATGTTCGATGCTCGCGAAAGTGAGGCTCTAAGTGACGAGAGTCCTCTATATTCTATATAAATGCACTTAAAGCAGCTGAAGTCGCTTTGGGCGAATGTGGAATCGGAATATACCCGCTGCCACAGGGCCTTCAGTGCCCAAAACCTTGAAGAGAGTCAGATGATGTTAAGCACTATCAAGGCCAAGCACGAATACTGCTATATGATATACGTGCGATGCGGAACTCTTTTCGGGGAACGCATCGAGCAGAGGCCATCGACTGCCTCCATGTGAGGTCGAGATTTTCGAAGGCGACAGCATTGCGTGGCCAACATTCCGCGATTTGTTCTCTGTAATATACATTCACAATCCGTGCCTGGCAGAAGTTGAAAAACTCTACCATATTAACTCTAAAACCCGCGGGAAGCCAGAACTATTGTCTCAAAGTCCCCATTAACGAATGAGGGCTTCCAGTCCGCGTGGGACAATCTCACTGCGCGGTACGAAAACGATCGACTGTTGATCATGACGCAAGCCAAACAACTGCTCCAAATTCCCATCGTTGAGCAGGAATCAGGCAAGTCCTTGCGCGATTTGCAGACGGCTTTTCAAGGATGCTTGACTGCCTTAGAGCGCTCGGGAGCTAGTACAGAGAATTGGGATATTCTTCTCATAGCAATCTGTACGAGCAAGCTACCCAAATCAACTATCCTGCTGTGGGAGCAATCCGTCCCGAATAAGACTGCAGTTTCATCCTGGGATGACCTGAATCGTTTTCTGACGGATCGCTATCGCGTGCTTGAGGCAACTGAGGATCATAAGTCGATTCCAGGTGCTCAGGTCGTACCGTCTGTGTGCCGAAAGCCCGCCGCCACCGTGAGAGTCCAGGCATACCCAACGAAGACTCATGTTAAAGCGGCATTCTGTAGGCTTTGTAACAAAGAGAATCATCCGATCCGTGTCTGCCCCAATTTTCTGGACATGTTCGTCACAAAGTGAGCCGATTAAGGCTTCAGAGTTTGTGCTTGAACTGCTTCGCTCGGGTCATCAAGCTTGGGACTGCTCCAGTGCGCATAATTGCCATATCTGCAAGGAGCGCCGTCACACCTGTTGCACTTCGGCAACGAGTCCGCCACCTTGAATTCAATGTCGCAGCCATCCAACTCGCACGAACGTCCATCGACGTCTAACCGACCCGCGAATGCGCAAAGCTACTTGCGGCCAATCCAGGTCGGGGTCTCCTAGGCACCGCGATCGTAACGCTCAACCATCGGGGTGAAGAATTTCATGTCCGAGCATTGATCGATTCCGGAGCCGACTCCACCTTCCTGTCCGAGAGGGTTTTCAATTTGGTCCAACCTCCGTTCCGTCATACCAACGCAGCAGTTTCTGGCATGGGACAAAGCGACGGGGTAGTGTAAACAAGTAAGAAAACTCTAGTCGAGGCCGCTCGACGAGGGTATACCCTGAACCCTGCGAAGAACCGCTATTCCAAGCATTCTTCGTTTTTTTATATACACATGCATATGTACGTTCATTACAAGCAAAACATACACATACACAGGCGCAAGCACACACAAGTGCAAGTCGGTGTGTTCTTTGGCTGCTGTTGGCATGGCGATGTTATGGGAAATTTAATGTTTAATAATGGATGATCATGTCATCCATAATTGTGTATGTGCCAAAGCACAAGTCTCTAGTATTTGAAATACGGGACTTACAAATTTGAGGCAAAGGGGCGTGGCATCCAAAATTTAACAAAAACCGAAATTGTATAAGGCTCACACAACACTAAGTGCAAAATTTGGAGACTCTAGCTATAAAGATGAATTATATAGATTTATATAACAGAGCATCGATTTCGTTTTTAATCGATAACATTAAAATTAAGACAGTTATCGATTTTTTAACAAACTCGATCTTTTCGTGCTATACAGGAATCTACATAAAAATTTCAAGTCTCTAGCTCTTATAGGTTCTGAGAACGACGCGTTCATACATACGGACAGACGGACATGGCTATATCAACTCGGCTTGTCATCCTGATCAAGAATATATATACTTTATGGGGTCTGCCACGATTCGGGTGGCCCCACCCACGGAATCATTTCTACCTCCTCATCACGCTGTCTTCAAACCAGACAGCACTACCACCAAAGTCCGCGTCGTCTTTAACGGCTCTAGTCCTTCCACCAAAGAAGTCAGCTTAAACGATGTCTTGCATACCGGCCCCACTCTTCAAGCCGACCTCACATTGCAGATACTCAGTGGCGCTTCTTCCAATTCGTCTTTACCGCTGACATTATTCAGATGTATCGACAGATTCTTGTTAACCCCAAGCACACCCCGTTCCAGCGTACGGAGCTTCAAACGGTCACTTTCGGCGTCAACTGCGCATCCTTTCTAGCCATAAGAGTCCTGCTACAGCTAGCACACGACGTGCAGCACCTGCACCCAAAGGCAAGTGAGATCCTTCGTCACTACATGTACGTAGACGATGTCCTCGCCGGCGCCCATAACAAAGAAGACGCCCACGACGCTATCCAGGAGCTCAACGCTGCGCTACTCTCGCTGGATTCCGCTGAGGAAATGGACTTCTAATAAAAATGAGATACTCCATGCTCTTTCAAGAGAGCATTTGCTGCATGAGGGCTTCCTCGAGCTAGAAGATGCTAGTACGGCCAAGACATTGGGCATCCGCTGGCAAGCCACGAGACTGCTTCTTCTTCTCCATTGCCGACCCACAACCAAAGAATCCGGTCTCCAAGAGAGGTCCTGTCCCACATAGCGAAGCTCTTCGATCCAGCAGGGTGGCTGGCTGGCCCTTCGTGATTCGGACTAAGGTGTTCACGCAGCAAATCTGGCTAACGGAACTTGGATGGGACGACGCCCTTACCCCGTCCCTATTAATTCAGTGGCATGATTTTCTACAGGATTATCCGGTCTCAGCCGGCTACGCATCCCCAGATGGTTAGAGATCCGACCTGACCTAAAATGGGACCTACATGGCTTTTGCGATGCTTCTCAGAAAGCCTACGGAGCAGCTCTCTACGCGCGAGTCCAGCATAAAGATCATGTGAGTGTCTATCTCTTGACCTCTAAAACGAGAGTGGCTCCAGTCAAAACTGTTTCGTTGCTACGACTTGAGCTCTGCGGCGCGGTGTAGTTAGCCGACTTGTATGCGGCAGTGATTCCGGAGCTCCCAATACAGCCGACATCTTCCCAATTCTGGACTGATTCCACCATCGTTTTGGCCTGGCTTAATAAACCTCCATGCAGCTGGGCTACGTTCGTGGCAAACCGCGTGTCCAGCATCTCCCAGAGTACCAGCGGTCACAGTTGGTCTCATGTTAGGTCCGAGGATAATCCATCGGATCTTGCGAGTCGAGGCGTCTCCGCTGATGACTTGGTGGTCAGTACGCTATGGTGGCATGGACCGGATTGGCTCCGGCAAACTCCCGAATGTTGGCCAGCTTCTCTCTGCGATGTCCCGGACACGCAACTGGAGCAGCGGGTCCACTGTCACACCGTCACATCCACGCCTAAAGACGACTACAGCGGCCGGTTTTCAGACTACGGGCGGGCCTTAAGTGTCACCGCATATGTCCGGCGGCTCGTCGCGCCAAAGGCTGCGAGGCCTTCCACGGTTCAACTCAGCAAGGACGAGTTGCTTTCCTCAGAACAGATCCTTGTACGGCTCGCTCAGAAGCAGAAGTACGCTGCTGAAATCCGAGCACTCTCCGAAAAACGGACTATTCCGCCTTCAAGCTCATTGTTAAACTTAAACCCCTATCTCGATCAATACGGCATCCTTCGCTCATGCGGGCGACTACGAGCGGCAGAGTCCCTGAGCTATGACGAACGTCACCCCATCCTACTCCCATACGACGCCCATTTCACGCGTTAGCTGGTCCAATTCGCACATCGCATCACACTGCACGGTGGCAACCAGCTGATGGTGCGCTATTTGTGTACGAAGTTCTGATTCCGAGGATCAAGAACTTGATCAAAGCCCATTTGCAGGGATGCAAGACTTGCGTCATTTTCCGGCGCCGTCAACAGACGCAAATGATGGGAGACCTTCCTCGAGAACGAATCACATTTTCCAGGCCCTTTACGCACACCGGAATCGATTTCGCAGGACCTTTCGACATCAAAACCTATACCGGGCGAGCTTGTCTCATCACCAAGGGGTACGTATCTATTGCAGAGCCTGAGATCCATGCCGAGCCTTGATCAATCGGTGGCAGCGTTTGAAGGCAATCCATCACAGTTTTTGCCGCCGCTGGAAGGACGAATACGTGAAGCGGAATAAATGGAAAACGCCAACTCGCTGCCTTCAGATGGGTGACCTGGTCATAATTTCAGAGGACAACCTGCCACCTACCGAATGGCGCTTAGGACGAGTGGAGTGCGCGCACTCGGGCGTCGACGGCTTGGTTCGCGTCGTCGATGTTCGAACCTCGCGGGGGAACATCCGACGACCGGTGACGAAGCTCATTGTGTGGTCAGTCCCACCACACACTTCTCCACATGGCGGATCGACCGTCTCGGCGCGGATCGCCAGTTCCCCACTGTGATCACCGCCGTCCCAGATCTCCTAGGCGGCGATCGGTTGAATCTTCCGATCGCCCTGCGGCAGTCACAGCATCACAGGCGCCCGATCTGTGCAGGGTGATCAGGGGGAACCAACAGCTGAGGATTTTTATTGTTCGAGAAGGCGGGCACACTGCAATGTGTGACTGGCACTTCTCTGTAAATCGCCATTGCGCTCGGTCTTTTCCTCGCCTTCTTTATATACATTTGCTCATAGTTTATCTCGTTATCTTACATTTATCTCTTACTGAATTTTAATAAAGAGTGAATTGTGCTACATCAAAACCGCGCGTTATCTTTTGTTACCGCGATCCACCCCCAAGAGAGTGAAAACATTGGCCGCCGCCAATTACTTATTCAGGCCAGTCCGCCCTTCCACAAACAGAATGTATAAATGATTTATTGAATGTATGAATGATTTCTTGAATGTATAAATGATTTAATGCATGTATGAATGATTTAAAGAATGTATATATGATTTAATGAATATATGATTGTATGAATGATTCAATGGATGTATGAATGATTTAATGCATGTATGAATGAGCTAATGAATGTATGAATGATTTAATGAATGTTTAAATGATTTATGAAAGATTGGTATAAATTTATTACTGATTGAACGATTTAATGAATGTATAAATGATTTATTGAATGTATGAATGATTTCTTGAATTTATGAATGATTTAATGCATGTATGAATGTATGAGTAATTTAATGTATGTATGAATGAAGGTATGAATGTATGCATGTATTAATTTATGAACGATTTAATTAATGTATGAATGATTCAATGAATGTATGAATGATTTATTTAATGTATGAATTGTTTAATGCATGTATGACTGTATGAATGATTTGATGAATGTATAAATTAATTTAATGTATGTATGAATGAGTTTATGAATGTATGAATTATTTAACGAATGTATGAACGAATGATAGATTTAAAATATGTATGAATGTATGATTGATTTAATGAATGTAGTAATTATTAAATCATTCATTCATTAAATCATTCATACATTCATTAAATCATTCATACATTCAATAATCGATTCAAACATTCATTAATTATATATATCATACTCATACCTTAATTTAATTATTTATACATTAAATCATTCCTGCATTCATTAAATCATTCATACATTCAATAAATCTTTCATACATTCATTAAATCATTCATACATTTATTAAATCGTTCAGACATTGATACATTCATACCTTTATTAAATCATTAATACATTAAAGCATTCATACATTCATTAAATCATTCATACATTCATCAAATCATTAATACATTCAATAAATTCATTCAATTCATTCAATATATCATTCATACATTCAGTAAATCATTCATACATTCATTAAATCATTCATACATTCAATAAATCATTCATACATTCATTAAATCATTCATACATTAAAGCATTCATACATTCATTAAATCATTCATACATTAAATAATCATTCAACATTCATTATCATTCATATCATAAATCATTTATACATTCATAATCATTCATACATTCATTAAATCATTCATACAATAATCATTCATATATTCATTAAATCATTCATACATTCAATAAATCATTCATACATTCATTAAATCATTCATACATTAAAGTATTCATACATTCATTAAATCATTCATACATTCATTAAATCATTCATACATTCATTAAATCATTCATATAAATCATTCATACACATTAAACATTCATACATTATAAAATCATTCATACATTCATTAAATCATTCATACATTCATTAAATCATTATACATTCAATAAATCTGTATACATTCAATAAACATTCATACATTCATTAAATCATTCATACATTCATAAATCATTCATACATTCATTAAATCATTCATACATTCATTAAAAACATTGATACATTCATTAAATCATTCATTCATCATATCATTAAATCATTCATACATTAAAGCATTCATACATTCATTAAATCATTTATACATTCATTAAATCGTTCATACATTAATATATGCATACATTCATACCTTCATTAAATCATTCATACATTCAATAAATCATTCATACATTCATTAAATCATTCATACATTCATTAAATCATTCATACATTCAATAAATCATTAATGCATTCATTAAATCATTCATACATTCATTAAATCATTCATACATTCATTAAATCATTCATACATTCAATAAATCATTCATACATTCATTAAATCATTTATACATTCAAGCATTCATTCATTAAATCATTCATCATTCATACCATTCATTAAATCATTCATACATTCATTAAATCATTCATACATTCATTAAATCATTCATACATTCATTAATCATTCATCATTATACATTAAATCATTCACATTCAATTAAATCATCATACATTCATTAAATCATTCATACATTCATTAAATCATTCCAATACATTATACATTCATTAATCATTCATTCATACATTATTAAATCATTCATACATTCAATAAATCATTCATACATTCATTAAATCATTCATACATTATAATCATTCATACATTAACATTATCATACATCAATATTCATAAACATTCATACATTATTAAATCATTCATACATTCAATAAATCATTCACATCATTCATTAAATCATTCATACATTCATAAATCTTCATCATTTATACATTCATACTTCATTAAATCATTATACTTCATTAAATCTTCATACATTCATTAAATCATTCATACATTCATTAAATCATTCATACATTCATAAATCATTCATACATTCATTAAATCATTATACATATTAATCATTATCATTCATTAAATCATCATACATCATTCATTAAATCATTCAACATTCATTAAATCATTATACATTCAATAAATCATTCATACATTCATTTCATTAAATCATTTATACATTCATTAAACCGTTCATACATTAAAGCATTGATACATAAATTAAATGATTCACACATTCAAAAAATCATTCATACATTCATTAAAGCATTCATACATTCATTAAATCATTCATAGATTCAGTAAATCATTCATACATTCATTAAATCATTCATAGATTCAGTAAATCATTCATACATTCAATAAATCATTCATACATTAAATCATTCATACACATTCATAATATTTCATTCATTAATATTATTTAATTATAATCATAAATCAATCATAATTCCATTCATTAACACATATTTTAAATACAATTCATAAATATATCTTTATACATATACATTCATCATTAACTTCATACATTCATTAATCATTCATCATTATCATTCCATTATTTCAAATCATATCTTCATATCATTTAAACATTCAACATTCATTAAATCATCATAATAAATCATTCATTCATTAAATCTTCCATTATATATTCTTCTAAATCATTTCTTCATATATTCTTATCATCATAATTAACATTCACATTAAAAATCATAATTCATAATCATTAATTATTATTTCATACATTATATATTCATTCATAATTCATACATTAATATTCACATTCATTATCATTCATTATAATCTTATCATTAACTTCATAACATATACTTCATTATATTCTTCATTAATCTACCATTTATCTTCACATTCAATAAATATCATACATAACATTCATCTCATTATCATTACATTAATCATTCATTCATTATATAATACTTCATTAAACATATATTATTAAATCATTATACATTCATTAATCATTCATACATTCATAATCATTCATACTTTAAAAATTCTACATTCATTAAATCATATACATTATAATCTTCATACACATTAATCATTCATCATCATTAACATTCATACATTCAATAAATCATTTAATTATAATTTATCATTAACATTCACATTCATAAATCATCATACATTCATTAACAATACTTCATTAATCTTATATAACTCATAATTCATATTCATTAAATCATCTCATTAAACATTCATACATTATTAATCATTCATACATTCATTAAATCATTATACATTCATTAAATCATTCATAACATTATCATTAAATCATTCAACATTCATTAAATCATTCATACATTCATTAACATTCATCATTCATACATTTCATTCATAATCATTCATACATTCATTAAATCATTTATACATTCATTAAATCATTCATACATTCTATTCATTAAATCATTAAATCATTCACATTAAATCATTCATACATTCATTAAATCATTCATACATTCAATAAATCATGCATACATCATTAAACATTCATACATTCATTAAATCATTCATACATTCAATAAATCATCATAAATCATTAAATCATTCATACATTCATAAATCATTCATACATTCATTAAATCATTCATACATTCAATTAAATCGATACATCATTAAACATTCATACCTTCATTAAATCATTTATACATTCATTAAATCATTTCATACATTCATTAACATTACATTCATAAATCATTATACTTCATTAAATCATTCATACATTCATTCATTAAATCATTAAAACATTCAATAAATCATTCATCATTCATTCATTAAATCATTCATACATTCATAAATCATGCATACATCATTAAACATTTATACATTCATTAAATCATTCATACATTCAATAAATCATGCTTAACTCATTAAATCATTCATACAATTATTAATCATTCATACATTATTAAACATTTATACATTCATTAAATAGTTCATACATTAATACATTCATACATTCATACTTCATAATCATTTATACATTCATTAAATCATTCATACATTAAATTATCCAAACATTCAATAAATCATTCATAAATAATTCATTAAACATTCATACATTCATAAATCATTCATACATTCAATAAATCATTCATACATTCATTAAATCATTTATACATTCAATAAATCGTTCATACATTAATAATTCATACATTCATACCTTCATTAAATCATTTATAATTCATTAAACATTTCTTCATAATCATTATACATCATAAATCATTCATACATTTATTAAATCATTCATACATTCATTAAATCATTTATACATTCATTAAATCATTCATACATTCATTAAATCATTTCAATTCACTTCATTAAATCATTTTACATTCATTAAACTTCATACATTAAGCATTAATCTATTAAATATTACATTCAATAAATCATTCATACATTCATTAAATCATTCAACATTCATAATCATCATACTTACATTATTATTCATTCATTCATACATTATTAAATCATTCATACATAAATCATTCATACATCATTAAATCATTTATAATTCAGTAAATCATTAATACATTCAGTAAATCTTCATACATTCATAAATCATTCATTCATTAAATCATTATACACTAAACATTATACATTCATAATCATTCATACATTCAATAAATCATTCATAAATTCATTAAATCATTCATTCATAAATCATTCATACATAAACATTCATAATCATCTTCAAATATTCATACATTCATAAATCATTCATACATTCATTAATCATTCATCATTCATTCATTTATACATTAATACATATACATTCATACCTTCATTAAATATTTATACATTCATAAATCATTCATACATTCATAATCATTCATAATCAATAAATCATTCATACATTCATTAAATCATTCAACATTAAAATCATAATTCATATTCATTAAATCTTCATACATTCATTAAATCATTCATACAATTACATTCATTAAATCATTAACATTCAATAAATCATTCATACATTCATTAAATCATTCATTAAATCATTTATACTCCATTAAATTATTCATACATTAAAGCATTCATACATTCAGTAAATCATTCATACATTCATTAAATCATTAAATCGTTCAGACATTAACATTCATACCTTTATTAAACATTCATACATTCATAAAAATCATCATATTAATCATTCAAACATTCATTAAATCATTCATACATTAAAGCATTCATACATTCATTAAATCATTCATACACTCAATAAATCATTTATTAAATCATTTATACTACATTAAATCATTCATACATTCATTACATCATTTATACATTCATTAAATCGTTCATACATTAATACATGCAACCATTCATACCTTCATTAAATCATTCATACATTAAACATTCATAGATTCATTAAATCATTCATACATTCAATAATCATTCATACATTCATTAAATCATTCATCAATCATTCATACATCATTCATACATTAATAAATCATTCATACATTCAATAAACATTCATCATTCATTAAATCATTTATACATTCATAAATCATTCATACATTAAACATTATACATTCATACATTCATTAAATCATTCATACATTCATTAAATCATTTATACATTAACTAAATAATACATTCATTCAACATTCATAAATCATTCATACATTCAATAAATTGCATACATGCAATAAAACATTGATACATTCATTAAATCATTTATACATTAAAGCATTCATACACTCATTAAATCATTCTACATTTATTACATCATTTATACATTAATTAAATCATTTATACATTCATTAAATCATTTATACATTCATTAAACGTTCATACATTAATACATCATACATTCAGACCTTCATTAAACATTCATACATAAATTAAATGATTCATACATTCAATAAATCATTCATACATTCATTAAATCAGTCATACATTAAACATTCATACATTCATTAAATCATTCATAGATTCAGTAAATCATTCATACATTCAATAAATCATTCATACATAAATCATTCATACATTTATTAAATCATTCATACATTAAATCATTCATACATTCATTAAATCATTTATAGATTCATTAGATCATTCATACATTCATTCATTAAATCATTCATACATTCAATAAATCATTCATACATTCATTAAATCATTCATACATTCATTAAATCGTTCATACATTCATACCTTCATTAAATGACTCATATTTCATTAAATCATTCATACATTCATTAAATCATTCATACATTCATTAAATCATTCACACATTCAATATATCATTCATACATTCATTAAATCATTCATACATTCATTATATCATTTGTCCTGTCAAAAGGGCTTGGTAATATATACCATATAAAACAAGTAAGAACGTTGCTGTCGGACGCAACCGACAGCGAAATACTATTTCACGTCCCAGCAGCACACAGGGCATCTATCACATTATATTTTTAAAATTTAACCTTAAATCGCCACTTTCGCCGCTCATATTAGCTGCAGACTAAAACTTTTCATTGGAGGTTGCCAGACAGTTTCAATTAGGATCGAACCCTTACCTTAGCAAAAACACGCACCTAAATCGAGAGAGATGGCATCTCTCAAAATTAGAGAGGTGGCAACTCTGAACATGTGATTTAAGTAGCGAGCGTAGAGGTGTGGGCTCGAACCCCGGTGCGGTCATGTTGATAATTTTGTTATATTTTCCTTATTTAGTTATTTTGTATTAATAAAATATTCTTTTCAAACATATATATATAATTTAAGAAATCAAAAGACAAGGTCAAAGGTCACAAAGTAATTATTTGGCGCGTTATTGGCTCATAAGCTGCGGATGTTTCAGTTTTGATTTGCCACGCCCCCAGTGGCCGTAGACAAATAATTTTTGGCATGTGCATAGAGTGGGCGTTCAGGAATATAACTGTAAAGTTTGGATGCTTACATTCGAAAAATGCGAAAATTACAGGGTATTTTTCTGTATGTCACGCCCCTTTTGGGGCGTAACAATAATTTTTGGGGAATCGATAGAGGAGGCCACCAGTAACTTATATCCGCCATAGCTTTTCGATTGTGGGATGTTAACCCGAGTATATATACCAAGTCTCAAGTCTCTAGCATCAATAGTGCTAAAAAGATAACGAAACTAGTTAAATCACTATATATTCAGATCCGATTTGCCACGCCCCTAGTAGGCGTGGCCGTAAAATTTTTTGGGCGATCCTTATAGAATCGTAACCGTAACCCACGTGCGTGGGCGTTCTAGCATTAAAACTGTAGAAGATACAGTTTGACCCGATTTGCCACGCCCCCAATGGGCGTAGATATATCCGCCATAGCTTTTTGATTTTGGGATGTCGACATCTCAACTCTCTAGCTCTTCTAGAAGTAGTGTTTCTGAGATACAGGAAAATGCATTTTCCGATTTGCCACGCCCCTAGTGGGCGTATCGGGAAAATCTTGACACTTTATCAGACGAGGGTATACACGAGTATATATGCCAAATTTCAAGTCTCTAGCTTCAATAGCGTGGAAATGGTTTGCGTTCATACGGACAGACGGACAGACGGACGGACAGCATGACGGACATTGCACAAACCCAATATACTAGTTCACTACGTGAAATAGTATAAAAGCAACTTGCGGTCTTCAACCAGCAGCTTGCCGACAACGAAGTCTTTTGAGTACTGATTTTAATGCAACTTCAAACTTAAGCTAGTGGGCAAAGAGCTCGCACAGAGACCCGAACATCTAGCGAGAGCACTCCATCACGCCTCGTCGCTCTCGTGCTGCTCTTTACAGTGCCCTAATGAATTTCATGCACCTTACAGCCTAAAGCCTGACATTATGCCCAATTAAATGACTGAACATCGGCCGCGTTGAAAGGCCGCAGGGCTTCAACTTCACTTAATACTTAAACTAAACTATGTAATGGGCAAGGAGCAATGCGATGAATTGGGCGTTTGTATGTTCCCGATTTGGTCTTTATGACCAGCACTCGCCGAGCATCCTCTGCTGAGGCGGAGCGTTGTCCTCTCCCACGAGGACGACTGTGCCGACTTCCACGTTCCTCGACTCTCGCGTCCACTTGCTCCTTTGCTGCAGACTGAGCAGGTAGTCCCTGGACCAGTCTGTCCAGAATCGCTGCTTGATTCTTGATGTCAGCTGCCATCTTTTAAGTATGGCAGCCTGACATCGTCGATTGGCTGCGTTGATGCGAGTGGCAGCGGCACGAGCGTTGCGCCGACCAGCAGATGAGCTGGGGTGAGCACCTCGCCGTCGTTTGGGTTGCTGCTGGGAGCGATGATCGGCCGCGAATTGAGAATGGCCTCCACCTCGACGAGCACCGTTGCCAACTCGTCCTGGCGCAGCACTGCGCTGCCAATTGCCTTGAGCAACAGGCCTTTCGCCGACTTCACCGCTGCTTCCCACAGGCCGCCGAAATGCGGCGCTTGTGGGGGAATGAAAACAAACTCCATTCCCGTTCCGCAGCATATGTTTGAATCGCAGCTGAATTGGCGCTGAAATTGGCCGCAAAGTCTGCCAGCGAGCCGCACCCACGAAGTTGGTGGCATTGTCGCAGTACAGCTTCCTGACAAGGCCACGTCGACCAATGAACCTAGATAAACACATCAGAAAGGTGGTAGAGGTTAGATCGGTTACAAGCTCTATATGTACAGCCTTAGAAGTGAAGCAGACGAATATGGCAATATACATCTTAACGGGCGCTTTGCCCCGAATCCTCAACGAAACTAAAATTGGACCACAAAAGTCCACTCCGCTGATCTCGAACGGTCTGTTCGCGTGTAAATGATCAGCGGGAAGGTTGCCCATTATTTGCGCCAAAAGCTTCGGCTTATATCGAAAGCAACGCACGCATTTTCTCACCACTGCACTGCACACCTCTCGAGCATTGATCACCCAGATCTGTTGCCGAAGTAATCCTATCAGGACCATTGGATTGGCATGACAGTGCGTGTGATGCAAATGCTCTAAATAGAGTGTGACAAATCGACACTTTT